>PVJC01034251.1:0-18918 GCA_004026665.1 Murina feae | reverse complement strand
ATGAGTTTATATATCGCTGCTCCTCTCCACACTTTGCTCTTGGATGATTCATCCTTTGGTCTGAGTGGATATGTGAGTGGGATGGGGAGCTGACTGAAAACAGCAGTAGAGAGATACAAAGGACCACTGACAAAAGAGCATGTCTAATAAACCTCAGAGGTCTGCAGCATTTTCAAAGTTAGAAATAAACAAATTCTGTGTTCCACTCCCCTGTTGTGAAGATAGTACCATTAACGGAAAACTTAATAAATTATATAGTTTTGCAATTTTTTTCTCAGTGTTGTTTTAAGTAGCTGTAATATTCATTAGCACTTTGTAATATATTTTCTTGTGACAATATATTTAAGCTTATTTTAGCCTGTCTATAAGCAAACTGTTGTGTGCCTGGTATGATTTGGGTCCTAGGAATAAAACTACAGAAAACTCTTTTTTTAAATATATTTTATTGATTTTTAACAGAGAGGAAGGGAGAGGAATAGAGAGTTAGAAACATCGATGAGAGAGAAACATCTATCAGTTGCCTCCTGAACACCTCCACTGGGGATGTACCCGCAACCAAGGTACATGCCGTTGACCGGAATCGAACCTGGGACCCTTCAGTCCACAGACCAACACTCTATCCACTGAGCCAAACAGTTAGGGCCAGAAAACTCTTGTACATCATCTTTGGTCTAAAGGAAATGAGAAAGAAAACTGGCGTGTCCTTGGGCAATTTCACACCATTTTCTGATTTAATATTTGTCTTTTATGTGTCAACCTGACGAGGCTAAGGGATGCCTCAGATAGCCTGTAAAACATTGTTTGGGGCTGTAACTGTGAGAATGTTTCTGGGAGAGATTAGCATTAGCAGAAGACTGAGTGAGGAAGACAGCCCTCACCAGTGCATCTGGGCATCATCCAGTCTGTTGAGCAACTGAATAGAGCAAACAGGTATAGGAAAGACAAATTTTCTGTCTCTACCTGAGCTGAGATATCCTTCTTCTTCTGCCCTCAGTTGCCCTCCGTGCGCCTGGGTCTTGGGTCTTTGGAATTGCACTTATCCCATCAGCTCATCTTGTTTTCAGGCCTTCAGACTTGGACTGAATTACACTATTGGTTTTCCTGGTCCTACACCTTGCAGGCATTAGATGATGGAACTTTTTGACCTCCATCATGTAAGCCAATTCCTATGATAGATAGATAGATAGATAGATAGATAGATAGATAGATAGATAGATAGATAGGCCATTTCAGCCACTCAGGAAGAGCCATCTACCACTGTCCTTCTCCCATATCATACTTAATAACAACTCAGGCCTCATTTTCTGTGGTCAGAGGAGTAAGTCACAAGTTTAAAAATTAGACACAGCATTTCATGACACCAGGATAAAGTATACACATCTTGGCACCTGTCACCATCTGATCCAAGCACACTTCTCACACCCATCATTCACTGCTTTGCTTCTGACTATTCTATTCTATTCTATTCTATTCTATTCTATTCTATTCTATTCTATTCTATTCTATTCTATTCTACAGCTACAGGAAATTCTTCACGTTCCCTTTCTATACCTTCATGCCTCTTTCAATGTTCTTTCTTCCATAAGAACATCTTCCCCAAATCACTCTTTTGGCCCATTCTTATTTTATTCTCTGGAATCAAATCTTAGGAAGAATTAGGTATTTGATACAAGTTGAATTGTGTTCCCTCCAAATAAGATCCATTTTCTTAACCCCTAGTACCTTTTAATAAGATTCTATTAGGCAATAGGGTCACTGAAGATGGAATTAGCTAAGTTAAAATAAGGCCATACAGGAAAGGGTGGGCTCCTATCCAATATGACAGGTGTCCTTATGAGAAGACAATCATGTGAAGACAGACACACAGGGAGAATGCCATATGAATAGAGAGGATTGGAGTGATGCATACACAAACTAATGAATGCCAAAGATTGCCAGCAAACGATTGCAAGGTAAGAGAAAAGGAAGGATTCCCCTGTTGGCTTAAGGAGAGCATGACCTGGCTGACATCTTGATTTTGGGCTTCTAGTTTCCAGAACTGTGAGACAATAAATTTCTGTTGTATTAAGCTGACCAGTATTTGCTACAGTTGCCCTAGGAACAAATACAGGGCTCCTCTGTGCCCTCATGTACCTTCTTTTTAATTACCTATATATTAGTCTATTCTCCTCTAGACTGAATTCCTCAAAGGGAAAGACTCTCTTAATCATTTATACTGGATTATCTATAAATAGTGTTTGATATAGAAAAGGGCTTGAAAAATATGTGTTGAATTAGCAAGTGAATAAAGAGGTAGAGGAGATTGGTGACTAGATGGGAAAACATTTGAGATCCAGTCATAAGTTTTGGTTTTGCTTTGTTTTTGTTTAATTTTATTTTTAGCATCTCTACTGCCAGAATGTTTCCCTTCAGTTCTTTAAAAATATTAGTTTCTTGCTTAAATGCACCTCCAAAGGAAACAGTCACTTAAGAAAAAGACAGCTATTTGTGAGAGGGATTACTGCAAGCAAATTTGAGGAGGAACGTTGACAGCAAAAGAAAGAGCCCTAAGCGGGGTAGCTCAGGTCTTTGAGAAGGGGAGTTGTTTTCCCTAAGCTAAAAAGACAAGAATTTGGGACCCCAAAAAATCCAAAAATAAAATACTTCTTTTTTTTACTTTTTTTGTTAATCCTCGCCTGAAGACATTTTTTCTATTGATTTTTTAGAGAGTAGAGGAGAGGGAGAAAGACAGAGAGAAAAACATCGATGTGAGAGAGACACAGGTACACGCCCTTGACCAAGAATCAAACCCACAATCCTTCAGTCTACAGGCCAGTGCTCTAGCCACTAAGCCAAATAGTCCTTTAATATCAAGATTCATCCTTCTGGCTACTTCTTTTGTCTTATCCCTAGTGCTTTCAGGTCATGAAATTGCTATGCCTTTTTTGCCTTTCTACCTCTGATCTCTCTTCCCAGAATTCCTGTCCTAAATTTTCTAAACAAATTTTCAAAACTTCACTCAAGGGTCACCTCTTCAATAATGCCTTTTCTCCAAGCCTCATGTGCCAGCACTGTACCCTGAACAGATTTCTTGAAGGACCTATCCGCACAGCTATACCAATTTAGACCATTCACAAGGCCATGATCTTCCTGAAAGCAGGACTTACACCTTTACATTCTTTAACATCCATCTCACTATGAGGTGTATGGTAAATGCACAATAAATGTTGGTGAAATAAAGAAATTCAGGACTGGCAAAGTTTGTCTCTAGACAAATTGAAACATTTACTGTGTTTCAGCTATAAATAAGACAAACATGGGAATAGAGTCTATGAAACAGTAAGAGGAGTAGCATTCTTTTTCACATGAGACAGAAGTAAAAGAATTCAGCAACAATCACTGCAGGACAAGTGGCAATTAATATTTGGAGGAAAAAGTTTGGAGTTGGGAAGAGTGAACAGACTTACAAAGGTAGCAGTAGAATCCCATTCTTAAGAAAGAGCTCGATGCCATTCTTTATTCCTTGTCCTGATGATGGTGGCCAGGCACAGCTGAGCTAGCCTGCAGGAGAATGGGTGGGATTTGGGAAGGTCCTTTGAGTAAAACTCTCTTCCCTCATTCTGGTCTAATCTAATTCAAGAGGCCCAGATTGGTTGGGGAGGACAAAACCACCAGGCAAAAACAGTCAAATATTCTTGGCAAATATTGGCTGTGCTCATTTACTCTTCATTGGCCCAGGACCCCAAAGGTGGGGGAAGAGAATTCCAAGCCAGAAAATATAATTAGTCAGCCTGCTGGTTTAGGCTCTAATTTAATCTGGGCAGCTGTGCCAGGAGCTGTATTAGCATGACACTGGGAGGCGGAGAATATAATTACTGAGCAATGAAGAAGGGGAGGAGAAGTGGAATGGTGACCCGTTTGTGCCTGTGTTGGAGGATGGGGTAGAGGGAAGGCTGATGTCAATGGAGAGGGAGGATTCCCCTGGGATAAGAGAATAGGAAAAGGGTTTCTGTCAGTGGATGGAAGGTGACTTTAATTTGGCTTTTGAGAAATTATGTGTGTGGTGTGCAGAATGAGTGCGTGTCTGTGTTGGTGTGTTTGGGGAGAGGGGGCTTGGTGGCTAGGGGCTAGTCCACTCTGCATGACAAAGGTGAGATTGAGAGTTGATGGATGGGCCTTGTCCGTTACTGGAGGGAAGGGTGAGGGGGTGTTAGAGCAGGTTATAGCTGAATTCTGAACAAATATTCTTAGATACTTTTTCAGTGAGCCTGTCTAAAAGAGAAAAACAGGAAAAGATTTTTAAATGTGCATACTCATTATCTACCTTTTGCTATAGACAAAGACACATGATTAAAATGATAGTTTTTAGGTGATTGTATTTACACACAAAAGCTACCAGCTACTAATTTTACTTCAAGGGTGCCTACTCTGTGCTGGCTCTGTGGTAAGCAGCTTATACTTCATTGTTTTAAGTAGTCCTTTGAATATTTCAACGAGGTGTTTGGTATTATAATCCCTACTTAACAATTGAGGAAACTGAGGCTCACAGAGGTTAAATATGATGTCCACAGCCATATAGCTGTTAAGTGTTGAAAGTATGATTCAAATCAGGCCTGTCTGACTCAAAACACGATGTTACTAACCAGCAACCCCAAATATGTATAATCCTCTCTATTTATATATGGGGGAAACTGAGGCTCTGAGTAGTGACATATTCTCATTAACTCAAAATTTGAGTTAATATCACAACTGGAAATAGAACTTGGATCTCAAACAAGCCTGCCTTTCTGCATAGAGAGCATGTAGGGAAAGAAGAAAATTTATTTGCTGGGATAAAAACTGGGTATCTTGAAAGAAACAGAAATAAAAACCAGTTTTCCTCTCACTCAACCCAATGCTCTTTTCACTATAAGTAAGAAGCATGATAATAACAGCTAAAAGTTTTGCTCACGATGTGCTTGGTAACATACGAAGCTTTACATACTCACATTGCATGACAACACTTTGAGATGGGCACTATTACTGCAGTCTGTTATGTGAGAAGACAAAGGTGCCACGCCTACGTAGCTTGCCCCAACTCAACTAACTGGTTAACTACAGAGCAAACCTGGGCAGCCAGTCTCTTGATCACTGTCTCCCTGTGAAGCACACTGCTCCTTCAGGTATCATCTCATCCTTCTTGCTGTGTCCAAGACGAATCTGAGAGGTTACCCACCCCATGAAGTGACATAAAACTTCCAAGAGTCACAGAAATTGTTCTTTATTTCACGACTAAGTCCATCCCACTCCAATTTTAGCCTGTCACTTTGGGAATGGGAAGACATATAACTATATATTGGGGATCATTTCATTTATTCTTGCAGTCAACTTTCTCTGCGGCTTTTTAAAATTGTATCTTTTCATTGATTTCAGAAAGGAAGAGAGAGGAAGAAAGAGATAGAAACTCAATGGTGAGAGAGAATCATTGATCGGTTGCCTACTGCATGCCCCACACTGGGGATCAAGCTGCAACCTGGGCATGTGCCCTGACCAGGAATTGAACCTTGACCTCTTGGTTCATAGGTCAACCACTAAGCCAAGCTGGCTAGGCTCCCTGTGGATTTTAATCTCCTCCTCTTTTGCAAAATTATGTGTTTTCTGTCCTCTCTTAGGGGCTCTTGTCTTAGAAGACACAGAGGACAAGCCTGGTTCTTCCTTTTCTTTTGTACTTTGAGATTTGTTACTCCTTCAGCTCTCTTATTCCCAGGCCAAGACTTCCTCTGGGACCCTGAGGGGCACTGGGAAAAGGAAAGGAGAGAAGCCAGCTTTCTGCTCCTAAAGGAGGAAGAGAGAGAGGGATACTATGCTATAGGACCTCTGGAAAACCGAGTTAGCGGGAGGAGCTGGCCCTCCTGACAGCCTAGCCCTGCTTGCTCAACTGGTCAGCAGATGCCTACACTCAAGAGCAGCTCTTCTCTAGGGTCCTTGCCAATCTCCTGGGCCCTGTCAAAAGGAGCCTAAAAGAGCACAGATGTGTCCTGAAGCACCTTGATTTCACAGGTCCTCTATCCCTGACCTCCTGAGGCCTATAGCCCCTATTCCCATGTCTTCTCCCTCACTCTCCCAAATCCTCCCCAACCTCCTCAGAAGAGCACATGTGCTACAATTAAAAAGAACTTCTGACTGAAAAGCCAAAAACTTGATTTTTCCATTAGTTGTGTGAGCAACATCTTCATCTATAAAGTGAGACAAATAATATCTGCTCTACATTTCCAACAAAGCTGTGAGCATGAGAAGAAAACGTATATTAAGGAGCTAGTTACATCAGTTACCGAGGCAATGACAGGGTTGCTCTCAGTGCCATCGTCACAGTCAATGGACTTACAAAGCAGCAAACATGACACAGATTTCAGAATCAGAGTCATACAGATGAGGGATGAAACCCTGGCCTTCTTCTGAGACTGCTGGGATTAGTCCTCCTCCTCTGCACACTGGGAATCTACCTACTGCCTGCCTTGAAGGGTTGCTGTAGATGTAAGTGAGGGGTGTACATTGGAACACTTAAAGAGAGGTAAGTGGGCAATGAGAGCTTAATACATAGTTGTCCTCTCCTAGATTCTACTGCTCCCCAAATCCAATCCTGAGCTATAGACCCCTGGGCTCACAGTTGTGTTGGTTGCCTGCCCAATGGAGCAAATACAACTGGGGTGTGCACTCTGAGACCAGGCTCCATTGGCCTGGAAGAAGGGGGCTTGTTTTGCCCTACAATCTACCAAGATTGTTATGTGCTAGACTCAAGGGCAACAGTTTCCTGATGCAGGTTAGGACTGTAGTACCAGAGTTCCAAGCAGGAGTACAGTGTATAGGCGTTAGAGGTAAAACCATCACACACACACACACACACACACACACACACACACACACACACATACACACACAGAGCTTCCAGAGTGGTATTGCTAAACATGTCTCTGAACACATCCTGCCCTATTCAGTAGAGTTATGATGTGTTTGATCTCCACCAGTAAGCAAATAAAATACTAAAACTAGTCGGTGAAAGTGGATAATAGGGAATAGACTATTTACATAGTTGCAAAATATTTAATAGCACTTATTTTAAAAGGAAAATAAGTTTACAGTAAATAAGAATAGAAGAAGAATGCCTCTTATGTAACTAATAACAGAGAAATGGACACCCTGTGCGGTCTGACGTGATACACTGAGAGGGATGCAGCATCTCATTTACAATCCGGAAACCATCGCCTAACCCGAATTTCATCACATGGACCTGCAAACAAACCAAATGGAGGGACACTTAGGGCAGAGGGGGACCATGCACTTCAAACACGTCAACCTCATGGAGATCATGGAGAGCTGAGGAGCGGTTCCAGATAAAGGAGATGAGACAGACAGGAAACCCACGTGCAGGGTGTGATGCTGCACATTGCTGGGGAAATAATGAAAGTTGAATAAGCTCTGGAGGTTAGATAATAATATTGTATCAATGTCGCGTTTCCTGATTTTGTTAATTGTACTGTAACTGTGACGATGGTTGTCCTTAATTTTAGGTAAAGGATAAAGAGGCATGCGAGATGGAAATTATTCTCAAATGTTCTGAAAAAAAGAGACAGTGTTATCCAGTAAAGCAAAATATTAACCATTGTAAATCAGAGTGGCAGGTGTACCAGAGTTCTCTTTACTCTTCTTAAAGTTCTTCCATAAGTTTGGAGTTATTTCAAAACAAGAATTTACAAAGTAAAGTTCAAACCCTGAAATATGACATTCAAGGATTTCTTAGTTATAACCTCAAACTATCTTAACAAGCTTATGTTCCACTTATTCTTGGTCATAAAACTCACATTATCACCACATTGAGCTACTTGATTTTTCCCAAATATCCAAGCATCCCCTCTATTTCCCACAGTGGTATTTGTGCTCATTCAGTTCTCCCCATCAGAGCAACCTCCTTTTTACTTCTCAACCTTTTGAAATCCTCTTCAACCCTGGACAGCCTTAATAAAAAAAATTACTCAGCCTAAGGAAGAATCCCTCATTTACTCAGCCCCTAAATCCATCCAGTCTCCTGGGTTAAGTCACCAGTTTGGGTTAGGTCAACCTTCAGAGCTGTGGGCTAGTCTCAGATTCCACCTGAGTAACCACAAGCAGAACTCAGAGAATGGGGATCGGCTGCCATCTGGTGGTCTTTAGGAATATATTCGTCTGAAGAGCATCTGTGAGCCCACAGGTTTACAGAATGAAAAAAGTCAGAACACACACATTCTGCTCAGAGTCTCGTTCGATTTCTCTGTAGGTTGTAATATTCACTTTACTAAATGTTTTGAGGACAAGAGTTAAACTATAGTATTGTTTTCACAAAATACTCCTCAATAGAGGGTAACCGGTATTATTAGAAACATAAACTACTATACTGGAAAGAACCTACAAGACCATTTATTAGCATTTCATTATTTTATAGTTAAGGAACCTGAGATCCAGGAGAAACGCAGGGCAAGGCCTAAAGGACAGGCTTTTTGACTCCTCGCTCCTTTACCAAATGTAGGTCAGAAGAAACAAGTGCATTATAACGGAAATCATAGTAAGTAATTGCAGAACCTCATCCATACCATCCTCCTCACTGTGTTTACTCCTCCTCTCTAAGGCAGGCCTGGCAAGCTGCTGGTTCCAGGTCGGTAAGGGCAGGAGGGGACGTCAGGGAGAACGCTCCCTCAGTGAAGGAGGGATGGCTGTGGCAGGGGCAGGTGTCTGCAAACATGAGATGCTTCCTCCCACGAGGTAGACCAATTTGCCTTTCATAGTTTCAATGGTTGCACTTCAGTTTCACTTTTTCTTGCGTGTGAATCACTTCCTTTCAGCTTCTCTCTGTGTGTGCCACTTTCATTCAGTCTCTTCTTTCTCTAAACCTAATAAAGGGAATTCTCCTGGCAGCCAAGACTCCAAGCACTGGGGTTGATACATATAGCATCTCCCCTTCCTGCCGCGCTCCCTCTGATCTGATCAGAAGGCGACAGTTATCCCACTTCCTCTGATTAACTGACACAACACCAATGAAACATCTTAACATCTTTCCAGAAACCCTGGTTTGTTGTTCTCCAATCCATCACTGGGTTCTGCCCAACATGCTCTCCTGTCCCTGTGTTCACTCTGCCCACCAGGGTCTCTAGTCCACCATGGCTGGGGGATACAGCCTGACTTCGGTGGGATGGCCTCAGAGCTTCAAGGTTTCCTTTATGTAGAGATGAGAGAAGGACATAGGCTTAGAAAAAAGCTATCCCTTCCTCGCTGTAACCCAAGTGCTCATGTTCTGCACTCACACTCACCCTACATTTCCCCCTTATACCAAAGCTATATGAGCCTCCAAATCCTACCTGCTATTGTGGCTTTACCCATTTTGAGACTTTAGAGTGCTGAACCAGTTTTAAATGTTTTCCAAATTCATGAGATCACTAATTCCCTGGCACTTGCCACATAGTTTCTCCAAGGTTCAATGCACTTTAAATGCTCTTTTATCCAACAAGGTGTATTGCTTTTCTGTCATCCCCCTCCTTTCTTTCCCACCACCAATTACACCATTGCTATGAGTTTTTACTTTGTACCAGGTACCTGCTATACAGAGAAACCCTGCCTGAAACCCTCTGTTCTTCTAGATAAGGAAACTAAGATAAAAATTATTCCATATTTCTTGTTTCTCAAGTCCCCGAGGTTATCCTAGATCAAGTCCCTGGCATTGTCCTATCCTCAAAAGGCCTCTGTCTCCCACCCTACAGAATCCTCAGATCCCTCATCCTCCACTGCATTTATACTCACATCCTCTGGGGCCCAGGCTCTGTCCACTTAATTGTCATATAAAACCCTGGACATTCACTGTGTGGATCACACTTGAGACCCCAAAGAGGTTCTGTGCTTCTACGATAAGCAGGCTTGATCAGAGGAAAGAACACAGGCTCACCAGGCAGTCAAAATATTCTGTGTTCAAACCATCTGAGGGTGATGTCATGAAAGCCATTATTTAATCCAGAGAAGACACAACTGAAGTGACCACAGTGGAAGACAACGTTCCCAAAAGTAATTTCCTTGAAATGACCCTTAAAAAAGGGCTAATAGATTTGTGAAATACAAACTCTCTGCTTCTAGAAGAGTCACAATTTATATCAGCTTGTTAGAAGTTTCAAGAAGTTGTGCCTTTAAAAAGTAGGTATGTCTTCCTGTTAAAATGCCTACTATCAACAAGACAAGTAACAAGTGTTGGAGAGATGTGAAGAAAAGGGAACCCTCATTCACTTTTCATGGGAATATAAACTGGTACAGCCACTATGGAAAATAGTATGGAGGGTCTCCAAAAAATTAACAAAAGAATTATCCTATGACCCAACAACCCTCTTCTGGGGGTCTGCCCAAAAACTTGAAAACATTCATTCACAAAGATCTATGCACCCCTGTGTTCACTACAGCATTTTTCATGGTAGCCAAGACATGGAAACAACCAAAGTGTCCTTCAATAGAGGACTGGATAAAGAAGATGTGGTACATATATACAATGGAATACTACTTAGCCATGAGAAAGGATGAAATACTGCCATTTGTGACAACATGGATAGACCTTGAGAATATCATGCTAATGCTATGTTAAGACAGAAAGTCAGACAGAAAATGTTAAGAACCACATTATTTCACTCATATGTGGGATATAAAACTGAAAGCAACAAATGAACAAGCAAGAAAAACAAAAACAATAACTCACAGACAGCAGTATGGTAGTTATCAGAGGGAGAGGAAGGTCAAATATGTGGTGACAGATTATTTGATTTTGGGTGCTGGGCACACAATGCAATATACAGATCTTGTATCACAAAAATGTACAGTTAAAACCTATATAATCTTATTAACTAATGTCACCCCAATGCATTTAATATTTTTAAAAAGAAAACTGATGTTTAAAAACAAACAGTGGATAAGGAAGCATTGGGAATAAAGTTAGTGAAACAAGTAAAAAAATATCAGGTATGTCTTTTGTTAACCACGTGTTTACCAAAATTGCTTGATCACACTAAGACTAAGCTCTCTAAAGGGTAGCCTTCTGTATTGTTTTTCTGGGTCTTGTTTATTTCTGGCACTTAGACAGTGCCCAGTCAAATATAATTTAAATAGAATTATAATTTCAAATCTCTACAGGAACACCCTCTGCAGAGGCCTGTGACAGAGTGTTCTCAGCTCTGCTGAAATTACAAATAAGGAAGATACAGGAAAACTTTCCAGCAATTGAGTTGAGTGATTCAGGAGAATGGGTGTGCCAGAAAAGTTCACAAATCTCATCTCATGGAATTAATTACTTCTAGAACATAGAAGCAGAGAGAAGAACAGAGGGATTTTGGTGGACCCTTCTCTGTCTGGAGAAAGTTCAGAAAACCCTTGATTAGTTAAACCACCACTGAGTTCTCCCATGGGACTCTATCCACACTCTCTCTCCCCATATTCGAACCTTTGATTCAGGAAGGAAATAAACTCCCTTGAACTTTCCCATCAGCAATTTAAAGTAACAGACTCAATGAAAAATGGGTGTTTGCAAACCCCTGTGCCTGTGGGAGGAGAAATGGAAGCAGACGGACGTGCATGTGAGCCTGGGCAGGGGGTCCAGCTGTTGAGCCCAGAGCAGAGGCCATGAGCAGCAACTTCCCTATCATGGGACAGCCTCTCTGGGCAGCTGTCCTGGCTCCGCCCCAGGTCTGACTAGGCAACCTGCCAGCTCAGCTCTCACTTCTGTAGCTTCAGAACTCATGCCCAACTCAGCTCATCTGTTTGATGGACACATACATGTTCTGAAACTGTTCTATCAGTGTTATCAGGTTTTGTGTCTAGGGGATAATATTACTCAAAAGCAATTTTATTTGACTTTTCAACGGACAAGAGTTTTTTCCTAATGCATTCTTTATCATATTGATAATGATTTCTGACCAAAGAGCTGTCATTTCATATTTTAATTTTCCATAATAAAGCACACAGTTACAAGAGAGGAGAGAAAAATAGTGCATGTACCTATTACAGACTTCTAGAAGCCAGAAAATATTAGAAGATATTTCTCTGTTTGTCAGAAGAGGAAACTGATACTCTGTGAAATTAAATAACTATCATATAGTAAGTGTTCAAGTCAGAAGGCTTGTTTGGTATAACGGTTTTATTTTTAACCGGGGGTGGGAGGGAGTGAACGAAGTCTTAAAGCCTTCTAGAATTCTGGACTGCATTTGCACAAAAAGGATAATCGGTTAAGTTTTCAGAATGCATGTGAAATATATGATCAGAGAACTTCTCAATGTCTGTAATAAAAAGCATTTAATGTTTTCCAAGGTCAGGAAAGGGTACATGAGGGAGACAGCGGGAAAGAGAGAGAGAGAGACCCTACCAGGAGGAAGGCAAACACAGAATACCCTGGGCTTCCTTCTCTTCCGAGGAATCATACATCAGCCTTGATTTTCAGCAACTACTTATAAAGAAAACATTTCTTTAAAAAAAATAAATCAAAATGGCAGTTTTTTAATTAAAAAAAAAAACTCTAAAAATTTGCTTGTGAAATGGCTTCTTGACTGACTGAGGCCATTTTGATATATAGCATGCTTGGAAAGAATTAAAAGCATTGTAAAAGGCTTTTAATAGCCTTTTGCATTCCTCTATTCTACAGCTGTTGGCCCTTCCTTTAAGTAGATTATCCCCATTTTGCAGACAAGGAAGTGGAGGCCTGAAGTGTTAATGTGCCTACAACTACAGAGCCAACTCATGCCAGAGTCTGACTTCAAAGTCTACTCTGTAGAAATATCTTTAGATATTCTCTTCGCTACAAAGTCTACCATGAACCTACCTGTGCTTACCAAAATGTTAGCATTTGGACCAGACCAATTGTTTCTTATGCTGAACAGTCCCATGCCTCCGAAGACATTCCACACCTTTGGCCCTTGAACACAGAATAGCAGGAGCAGCTTTCTACCACTGAAAACTAAAATGCCTTCCCGTATTGACAAATTCCCTCCAGGAGGGGTACCCTCCCTAACCCCAACACATTAAAAATAACTGTTAAGGAAAATACTGAATTTCAGAAACTTAGGGTTTAAAAAATATTTAAGCATTCCATTAGCTTAGTGTACATAAAATAATAGTGATAAAGAGAACAAGAAGGGTCTAGGTTTGGTTTTTTCACTTCTTGACTTTTAGGTAATTCTCCTCACCCCCACCCCCACCCCCACCCCTCAAAAAAGCATATATTTACTACCTACTGTATAGTGGGATATGTCAGACATTTTTATCCCTACATGAAAGTGTGTGTGTGTGTATGAGACAGAGAGAATGGGGAGTTTTTACTTCTATTATCCTTGAAAGAAATAATGTTTAGAAAACTTAACTTGCCAAACAGGAATTTTATTTAGGATTCTTTCCTCCATACCAAAGCTATAGTGTGGATGTCCAATGAAATTAGCAATTGGAAATGCAATTTGGGCACATGGTAAAAAGCAATCCAAGTGTAATTATAACCAAAAAATTAGAAAGAAAAGAATGAACATGTGAAAACCAGTCGCATTAAGCACATTAGAAGTGTGCCTTGTATAATAAATATTGTGATAAGTAATTGCAGATAAATGATACAGGGAAGGAAACAGAGTGGGATGAGGAAAGAGCGATAGGAAAAAGCTGAAATGGTGAAATAGCAAACAAAGAAGAATCCCATTAGCAGATATTGAAGAAGTGGGGAGAAAGACGGTCAGTCCTGCTGAATTAGTCAGGGCAGAAGTGATTGAGGGTTGGGGAAAACTTTTTGGAGTTTAATAAGGCTTCTTTGACCTTAAAGCCAATAAACTGAAGACATCTCCAGGGTATGATGGATTATTTTTTTAACCCAAATTTTAAAGGAGAAGGCAATCATGTGTTTTTTAAGAGGAAAACTTTGAAGTCATTTGAACATAAAAACGAAATGCTAAGAAGTCAACCCAGAAAAAAAAGTGGCTTGTGGTGGTAAGCAGTATTTGAAAACAAGCTTCTGGGGAGTTCACCAAAGTGTGAAAGAGTTACTAAAACATCCATCTTGGCAAAGAGCCCTCTCAAGTGTGTGATAGGGCTGTACGCATCTTCTCTGAGATAAATGTGAGAGAATTTTCCAGAGCGAGAGAGCTTTATTATCATTTTTAGACACCTCCCCTCCTGGGGACAGAAAGCTATATCTGCAGCAGCGGGATTCTAGTGATGTGGTAGGAAGACTTTCCTGTACACACATCATTAAAGGGACTGTACCTTTCCCTTAATAGGAAAAGATCTGCTGTTTTGGGGCGACCAAGGCAGCCCTCTGACGAGAAGGACTCACTAGTGGCGAGCTCATTACATTGTCAGATACTTTGTTCTTCAGTCAGCCTCCTGAGCTAGAGCAAAGGATGTGGCTGGGGTAAGAGGCGGGGACTGTGCATTTGTGTGTATGTGTGCCTGTGTGTTTTCTCATTTCCGCTTCCCCTTTCAAGCTTGCAACTGCCGTTTCATGAGGACAGAGAGGAAAGTGCAATATGCAATATGATACTTTCTCACTGTCCTCACTGCCATCCCCATGCCTGGGAAAGGGTTGGCCCAGCTTTCAGGACTGCTTTGCCTCAAATTCAGCTCTCCACCAGCAAACAGGTGAGTGCAACTTCCACTTTATTTAAGACTATACTGGTCTAGGATGATGCTGGGAGACGGGGAAAACAGGTCCAAGAAACATCAGGCTGTGGAGAAGAGATGAAAGTTAGGAGAAAATCTCCAGCACCCCTGACTCCAACCTTAAAAAACTCATCATTGTGCCTCTTGGAACAGGGGAGTCCCTTTACGCTCTGTTTTCTTCCCATTACTGGAGAGCTATGCTTTCTGCGGTCACAAAGCATGGGATCCTTTGATGGCCTGAATTAATATTTAGGAATGTTTCACCTTTCTCACCTCAGAAGTTTATCTCTGCATCTTGCTGTACTCACTTTTGCTGTAAATTCAATGTGATTCTAACTTTGAAAGATTTTCCAGGAGGAAAATTTCTTAGCTTCATTTCAGGTCCTTAGATTCTAGCATCCATAACGCTGACTAAATCAATTTTGTTTTTTGTGGGTATGAACTTTCTTCAGAAATCTGGAACAAAGCTGTTGAGGAGATAAACTAAAGCAAGATACATTGGGGTTACCCATGAAGTTACACAATTGGACAGTGGTACCAGGCCAAATTAACTGGACGGCTCAAGATAGATAACTATCCGTCAGGGTTGGTTTTCAGCTGTACATGTCAGAGATGGATTAATGAATATATTGACTACTTAATGACCTACATAATCCCAGGTGAAGAAGGGTGGATTCTGTACTTCCCCAATATCCTTGTCGTAGTGGTATCCAGGCTGAGCATGTCACCACCTACATGAGTTTTGGGGAGGGTAGAAGAGTGGAAAGATTCACTACACTGGGGTTTCCCCATGCCCCTGCTGTGCTACTGAGCTCCCCAGTGGGTGGAAGAGAAGGGGTAGGTCCCCAAAACAGAACAAGGACAAGATAAAAGAGCCACACAGGAGTGCTCTGATAAGACCACAAGGATTAGGAAGAATTCCCCAGGGAAGGAACCGTGACTCCATCTCCCACCAATGACCTTGGGTAGAGAGGCCCAGGGACATTCTAGACAGTACATGGCAGTGCCGAGGACAAGAGGTCGGAGGTCGGAGATCGGAAGCTTTCAACTTGTGTGTTCAAACTTCAGTCTTAACCGTGTTAGGCTTGAGTGATTCGAGAAAAAGATCTGGTGGGATTTTCCTGTAATATGAAATATTACTAGGAAGAGGGTAAACCAAGTGTATTCTCTATTTCTACTATTATCAGAGATAACAAGATGAAGATATAACATAGGAGACAGAAAGAGATCTAACAAATGATATCTTATTCACAGGCACCCCAGGGCATTTGGAAGTTCTTTACAACCATTCTAAGAACACTTGCTCACAACTCCTTTGGCCCTCTGAATGTTAGATGGAATCCAGTGAGGAAGCATTAGGCATGGCCATAGAGACCCAACACAGTCATTTTTAGTTTCAGATTCATGATTCTTATTCTAATAGAAAATAGAGAGAAAGTTCGGTCTCAGCTCAGATCATGACTCACAAGGTCCACTCTGGGCTACAGTAAAGGAAAAAAGTCAGACATTTATTTCCATTTGATAACTAACAACTCTTTGCCACTTGAAGGACAAGACCAAAGTGGGTATACTGATACTCACTGTACTCCATGCCTTACCCTTGTCCAGGCCTAATGCAGAAAAGCTTAAACACAGATTTCAAGGAGAAGAGATGGTTCAGATATTGTTGGGGGAAAGAGGGAAGAATAAAAATTTATGCATGAGTGAAAGAGCTTCATTACCAAGGAAACAGGACTGAAGAATTCAAGATATGAATTCACATAATGCAATGATCAGTAAATCTGCTCATTCTCCCTTGTCTCTAGACTAAGCTGTCTGTAAACCAGCCCAAATGGACTGATATTTCTTTTTTTTTTAGTATGGGGGGGTAATTAAATTTATTAGAGTAACACTGGCTAACAAGATTATATAAGTTTCAAGTGTACACTTTTATGACACATGATCTGTATATTATATTGTGTGCCCACCACCCAAAGTCAAACCATCTTCTGTCACCACATATTTGATTCCCTTTACCCTTTACTACTCCCCATCCCCTTTCCTCTGGTAACCACCACACTGTTGTCTGTGTCTATGAGTTTTTGTCTGTTTTTTTTGTTTTTATTGTTTATTTTTTGCTTTCAGTTTTATATCATACATTGAGTGAAATCATATGGTTCATAATTTTTTCTGTCTGACTTTTTTTGTTTAGCATGCTATTCTCAAGATTCATCCATGTTGTTGCAAATGGCAGTATTTCATTTTTTCTTTTGGCTGAGTAGTTAGTATTCCTTTGTATAAATATACCACATCTTCTTTATCCAGCCAACTATTGAAGGACATGTCTTGGTGACCATAAATAATGCTGCATTGAACATAGGGCTGTATATATATATTTTCAAACAAATGTCATCTGATTTTGTGAGTAGGTATCCAGAAAAGGGGTTGCTGGGTCATATAGTAACTATATTCTTAATTTTTTGAAGAGCCTCTGTATGTTTTCTATAGTGGCTGCACCAGTTTACATTCCCACCAGCAGTGTAAGAGGGTTCCTTTTTCCCCACAACCTCTCCAACACTTGTTATCTTTATTCTTGATGAATAAAATTTCATGTCTCCCAACACTGAGAGCACAGGATTACTTTCTTTTGAATGTACAGCTATAATATTTCCTGCAGCAATTTGCAAGCCTTTTATAAAACTCATCCATCTTGTGGAAGTAGAAGTAAGAAAAATTCCAAATAACATCTCCTTTTTCCCCTGAAATAGTTGAACTGCTCTCTTAGGCCATGAAAGTCCCAGAATGCTCAAATGCTATTCTCGGTAAATTTTGTTCTGATGATCTTACAAACTGTAGTGGCATGAAAGAGGATTTGAAATTAGAAAAATATTTCCTATCTATGAAGCAAGTGAGAGGACTTTGCAGTTGGGGTGTATAGAATGGGGGTAGTCAATCCAGCTTGAGGTAGAGTTCGTTCCATCCACAAACCGAAATGTTGGCTGTGCTGGGATTTCTGACAGCCCTTTGCCATGGTGGTGATGTGTGTCTTGGTTGTGAATGTGAATAAGATGCAGAAAGTCTTATGGGCCCCACCATGGAAACTCCATTTCCTTTTTCTCCCCTCCCACGCTTGTTTTCATTCTCAGTCCCAATTCATAAACACTGCTTGGGGTGTAGGAACAATACAGTTAGAAGAAAAGTGAGGTCTATCTGATACATGTCCCTGGGAGGAGGCCCAGAATGATAAACAAAAACCCAGGGCAGGGTCTTGGAAACCAAGAATGGCGGGAGGAAGGCTGTTGATTTAGAGGAAGGAAGCATACACCTGGAAGAAGGCCAGGATTTCATCCCCTGCCAGTGTGTTCTTAAAAGCTGTAGCCCAACCAAAATAGACAAACCCCAGAAAAAAAGAAGTAAATGAAACTGAGGGAAACTGTCTACTTGTCTACTAGAGAAAGAGTTCAAAGTCATAAAGATGCTCATCAAACTTTGCAGACAAGTGGGTAAACTCAGGTGATAACTTCAACAAAGAGTTAAAATTATTTTTTTAAAAAGGACTTATCAAAACTGAAGAATGTAACAACTGAAATGAAAAATATACTTGAGGGAATCAACATCAGATCAGCCAAATCAGAAGTATGGATCAACAATCAGGAATACAGGATACTGGAAATTACCCAATTGAAAGATGGAAAAGAAAGAAGAATTTAAAAGGATGAAGATAGCATACAGGACCTCAGGGACAACATTAAATGTACTGAAATTTGAATCATAGGGGTCCAGGAAAGAGATGAGAGAGAAAAATGGATTGAAAAATCTATTTGAAGAAATAATAGCCAAAAACTTTCCCAACCTGGAGATAGAATCAGATATCCAAGTTCAAGAAGCATAGAGAATCCCAAACAAGATAAATCCAAAGAGCTCCATACATTATAATTAAATTGTTAAAAGTTAAAGATAAAAAGAGAATCTTACAAACAACAAGAGAAAAAAAACTAGTTACATATTAAGGAAATGCCCATAAGCCTATCAGCTGACTCTTCAACAGAAAATTTGCAGGCCAGACGGGATAGCATGATATATTTAACATGATGAAAGGGAACAACTTATAACCAGGAATACCAGCAAAGTTATCATTCAGAATTGAAGAAGAGATCAAGATTTTCCCAGACCAGCAAAAACTAAAAGAATTTATCATCACTAAACTGGCATTACAAGAAATGTTAAAGGGAATTCTTTAAGTGGAAAAGAAAAGGCTGAAACTAGAAATAAGAAAATATATGAAGGAAAAAAAAA
>PVJC01034250.1:0-18847 GCA_004026665.1 Murina feae | reverse complement strand
TCTTTCTTTCTTTCTTTCTTTCTTTCTTTCTTTCTTTCTTTCTTTCATCAGAGTAGGAGCAGCTGCTTGATATGCACTGAACGGAGAGAGCAATTATTAGGTGTCCTTTCGGAAGCCTGAGTCTCCCCCCCTGCAGTATCCCCTTTTTTATTCTCGCTTTTGTAGTGGATTTGGCTGCCAATTCACTCTTAAACAAGTTAATCCGACAGTCCTTAGTAGAATCCAGTCATCGAGTTGAAGTCTTACAAAAGGATCCCAGCTCTCCACTCTACTCAGTGAAAACATTTGAAGAGCTACGGCTGTGAGTACCTTCACTCTTTTTTTTTTTTTTTTTAAATATTTTATTGATTTTTTACAGAGAGGAAGGGAGAGGGATAGAGAATTAGAAACATTAGTGAGAGAGAAACATCGATTAGCTGTCTCCAGCACACTCCCCACAGAGGGTGAACCCGCAACCAAGGTACATGCCCTTGACTGGGATGGAACCTGGGACCCTTGAGTCCACAGGCCGACGCTTTATCCACTGAGCCAAACCGGTTAGGGCAGTACTTTCAGTCTTGGTGGGAAGATGGTGAGAAGCATAGCACTGAACAGACTCACCTGCTAATAATAGAACCGCCGGTCTCCTTTTTGTTTATTCAAATGTTAAAATGAGATGCGTGCAATTAAAATAGAGCTCAAAGGGGAACACTGGGGCACCTGCATTGTTCAACAGACTGAGAACGTTTGTATTTTTTTAAATGTATATTTTATTGACTTCAGAGAGAAAGGGAGAGGGAGAGGTAGAAACATGAATGGTGAGAGAGAATCATTGACTGGCTGCCTCCTGCACGCCCCCTACTGGGGATCAGGCCTGCAGCCTGGGCATGCGCCCTGACTGGGAATCGAACCCTGAGATCTTGGTTCTTGGGTCTACAGTCAACCACTGATCCACACTGGCTGGGTGAGAACATTTCTGATGGTAAAATATTTTCATCTTGCTGTGCTAAGGGAGATAGCTAAGCCACATTACTACTTCTCCATAGCAGAACGCAGGTACGGGAACACTGATGACCTAGCTGTCCTCCCCCACCACCTTTAGATGAGTTATAAGCTTTTCTCTTTCTAATTATATTTAGTTTCAAATGGCATTAAAATGAGTACCTTTCCCAAATGGGTTTGTATTTCTTAGGGATTTATCCCTAAGCATTAAGGAAATGTAGTTTACCGATATGGACTCATGTAAAGAGGAAAGCTCCAAAATCCCAGTGTCCAGACATTTTCTAAGTGAGAGGAGAAGCCTACCTACGATTAAAAGCTGGCTGCCAGCCCTGGCTGGTGTGGCTCAGTTGGTTGAGCGTTGACCTGTGGACCAGGAGGTCACGGTTCGATTTCCCATCAGGGCACATGCCCGGGTTGTGGGCTAGATCCCCCACCCTGGGGGTTGTGCAGGAGTCAGCCAATCAATGATTCTCTCTCATCATCGATGTTTCTTTCTCTCACTCCCTTCCTCTCTGAAATCAATATGTGTGTGTATGTGTGTGTATGTATATGTGTGTGCATATATGTAAATATATATATACATATATATGTGTGTATATATATATATTTTTTAAAGAATCACCTGAATAAATTTGTCTTCTCTGAAAATAGCAGTTAAAACATCAGAACTTGTCATTCATTAAGAAGAATTAAATAATAAATGTCGCGTACTTTCCTGCTTATGTGGGAAAGGAAACTCTTTCTGGCAGATTGACATACTTCTGTCGGACGAGTTTTTTCTCTCACTTGGTTCGACAGAAAGGCCCGTGGTAGGTCCTAGCACTATCCTCCTCTCAGGCTTATGGCAGAGCTCGTTGTCCGGGGTTCCACCTGTGCAGGCAGGATTGGATACGTCTGGGAGTTGCGGTGTAAATGATATATTTCTAAACCTTACTTCGGAAGGGCACCTCTCACGTTTGCATTTCGGAGGCTACTCACCGATCCTGGACTCTGAAGTGTTCGATGATTTTTTTTTTTTTTTTTGACAGAAAGGAAGAGCTGCTGAAAGGGATCTATGCAATGGGGTTCAATCGACCATCCAAAATCCAAGAGATGGCGCTCCCCATGATGCTGGCACACCCGTGAGTTCCCGGGTGCTGGTGTTCCTGCCGGGTTATTGCAAGTCTCTGGTCGTCAGTCTGTGCCCAGCGTCTCCTCTTTCCTACAGACCCCAGAACCTCATAGCCCAGAGCCAGTCTGGAACAGGGAAAACAGCTGCCTTTGTCTTGGCCATGCTCAGCAGAGTCGACACCTCGGAACCCTTCCCACAGGTAAGAAGAGGCTGCGAGGGAGACGGGATGGCTTTCGTTGTCAACAAGATTTCAGTAACAGACAACATTGCTGCAACGAGATGATATTGAGAATAGACGTTCTTTCACGACGCGATAGAGTATTGGGACGGCGATTGAGAGCACAGACTTTGTAGTTTGCTTCCAACTCCAGCCTCTCTCCTTACCAGCTGAACTTCAGGTAGCACATCTCTCCGAGTCTGTCTCGTCTGTGACGGTAACATCTAGAAAGGCCTGGATCGTAGTTCTGTTCTCCCTGAATCCCAACACCATGCACAGGCACCCGGCTCGGAGAAACCACTCATTAAACACCGAATGAGTGAGCGAATGAGTGAATGAAGGAGTGAGTGAATGGATGAACCAACGAATGAGTGAATGAATGAATGAACGAATGAGTGAGTGAGTGAATGGATGAATGAATGAATGAATGAATGAATGAGAGTGAACCAGTGAGTGAATGAAGACTCGCCTCACAGGATCGTCACACAGATTAAATGAATAGTTGCATTTTTAGCACCGTGCTTGGTAGGAGGTGAGTATTCTGCCAGGGATGTAGTCAGATCCAGCAGGGAACGTTCTGGAAAGAGGCAGACTTTTCGCAGCCGCCGGCAGGAGGCGATGAGGACCCCACGCAAGCTGTGATTTGTTGCGTCCCCCTCTTTTTTGATTGCCAGCCTCTTTCCGTCCCCTTCTCCCCCGACCAAAAGAGTGTGACCCCGTAACCCATGTGTCTTCATGATCCTTTCTGGGAGGGGGACCTTGAAGGCAGCTGTCTTTCCATCCTTCCGCTCCTTCTGTCCTCCCACACTCAGCGTTCACCTCGCATCTATGGGTCGCTGAATTGGATTCAATTCCCAATAGTTGTATCCAACCCAAACCTCCAGTCTCACTTCTGTGCCCCTCTGGGTACCCATTTCAACTGTGTGTGACATTTGTGTGACGGCTCACAGGGACCCCCCCTTCGCTCTCCCTCACAGTGCCTCTGCCTGGCTCCCACGTACGAGTTGGCTCTGCAGACTGGCCGTGTGGTTGAGCAGATGGGAAAGTTCTGTGAGGATGTTCAAGTGATGTACGCCATTCGAGGGAATCCAGGTATGTGCCGCGAAGCCGGTCTTGGCCGGTGGTCTCAGCCCCGAGTCCGCCACTAACCAGCGTGTCCTATAACCTCTCCGCTCCCTTATCTCTAAAGTGGGGGCCGAGAGGCACCTGCTGTCGGGGCCGGTGTCAGAGTGCAGCGCGGGGATACAGACAAAGCGCTGTTTCCTCGCCTGACCCCCGAGGACCCTCCCGCCCACCGTTTCCACCTCCTGCGGGAGGACGCGCTTGCATAGTCTTTTCTCTGACCCTCGCTTGTCTGGTGCAGGGCAGCTTTTACTGTTTAACTTTTTCATTAAAGGGTTGCATGTGGATTAAGAGGGAAAAATACCTTTAAGACACAGATTAGGCGGCAAAAGCGAAAGATAGTCTTCCTTGTTCTCCAAAACTCGCTTCCGAAGGGAACTACAGTTCTGTTAACAGTCCTTTGTGGTGGTTTTCTTAATATATTTTTATTGATTTGAGAGAGGGAGAGAGAGAGAGGGAAACATCAGTGATGAGAGAGAATCACTGATCAGCCACCTCCTGTACGCCCCCTACTGGGGATCGAGCTAGCAACCCCGGCTGGTGCCCTGATGGGGAATCGAACCCTGACCTCCTGGTTCATAGATGGATGCCCAACTACAGAGCCATGCAGACTAGGCAGCTGACCTTTGTTCTGTGCTCTCTCTTTTTTTTTTAAAGAGTGTTTACAGCCCTGACTGGTTTGGCTCAGTGGATAGAGCGTCGGCCTGCGGACTGAAGGGTCCCAGGTTCGATTCCAGTCAAGGGCATGTACCTTGGTTGCAGGCACATCCCCAGTGGGGTGTGTGCAGGAGGCAGCTGATTGGTGTTTCTCATTGATGTTTCTAGATCTCTATCTCTCTCCCTTCCTCTCTAAAAAAATCAATTAAAAAAAATATATATATATTAAAAAAGAGTATTTACAAAAACCAGGATATTTTTTTTTCATAATGGTCACAGACTTAACATATTTTGGGCATTTTTCCATATCAGTCCATGTCGCCCTCCTTCATGCTTTGACCAGCTGCATAATCCACCATCAGTTATTACATGTGACCCACTGATAGACATGTTGGTGGTTTTCCATGCGGGGAGGGTGTGTGGGGTTTTCACAGCTGTGCCGGTATTTCTGCGGGGTAGGTGGGATTGCTGCGGGTGGTTTTGTCAATGAATCAGATATGCAGGGTAATGCCGTTACCATACAACTCGGGAATGTATTTATTAAAAACTCTGGGTAGTTCAAAAGCACAGTGACCTCAGGGCTCGAGCCTGGACAGCCCGTAGGCCGTGCACGGGGGGTCAGAGCCCTGTGTTGCCTCGCCTTCCTCTCCCAGTTCCCAGGAGCATGGACATCACCCAGCAGATCATCATCGGCACGCCCGGGACGGTCCTGGATTGGTACTTCAAGCGAAAATTGATCGACTTGTCCAAGATCCGTGTGTTTGTCCTGGACGAAGCGGACGTGATGATCGCCACGCAAGGGTTCTCAGATCAGAGCATCCGGATTCAGAGGTAATCCTCGCCTCTGCCCTCCCTCCCTGTGTCTTTTGTCCGGGGGGAGAAATCGCCTCTGTCTGCTGCTCAGCTCCCCACCTCCTTCACCTTCGAACAAAGTTCCCGCCAGCTCAGGGCCTTCCGGCCGCTGTCACTTCCCACCTTCCTTCCCAACTGCTCTCCTTGTGCGCCGTGGGCTTACGCTATAGATCAATCCATAGACAGGGTTTTGCTCCAGAATTTGCCAATAATTTATTATTATTATTATTATTATTATTATTAGGAGCAAAGTCCTAAAGAGAATTCATTGAAATCTGATAGAGCTACTGGGAGGTGGCGGTGGGCAGATAAGGGCATAGAGCAGACATGACCTGGGACCAGGAGGCTAGCAGCCTGGTCCCGACTTTGCCTGCAATGGCTGGGCCCTTCCTGCTGCAAATGCAGTTAGTCGTGGCCGCTGCTCTTTGGCTGCTGAGAGCGGGAGGCCCTGCACGGATGACCAGCCTCTGTTCCCTGCGTCGCGTGGAAGTCTGTGTGAGACAAGCCCCAGGCCGGTGCCCGGACTCCCGCTCTGGGCTCCGTGATTCTGCTTCCCCTAGAGAGATCATCGGTGTGGAGACCTGACACCCTCAAGAAGCACATGTAAATTTTGCTCTGGAGCCCAGCCGGTGTGGCTCAGTGGTAGAGCGTTGACCTGCACCAAGAGGTCACTGTTTTGTTTCCCCGGTTAAGGCACATGCCCGGGTTGCAGGCTCTATCCCCGGCTGGGGAGGCATGCAGGAGGCAGCCGATCGATGTTTCCCTTTCATCGGTGTTTCTATCTCTGTCTCCCTCTCCCTTCCTCTCTCTAAAAAACCAAAAAAACAAAATTAAAAATTTTTTTGCTCTTGAGCTTCACGCTCAGCATACGCGGTTTTCCAAAATCTGGGTGTCAAGGGGGAGCGGGACGCATTGCTCTGCGCGTGGAGGTGCCGCCGGCAGTAGGCACGCCTGTACGCTGACCCCCCCCCCCCCAGAGCAGGTGTGTATGTGTGTGAAGCGGGGAGGAGGGGGGGCGGCTGGTGGCGGCAGGCACGAAGCGCTCAGAGCTGCCCCCGCGGGCGGGCGAGTAGCACGGGTGGCAGGCCACAGCCTCCTCGCCGCCCCTCTCCCAGGTCTTTGTCCTCCGAGTGCCAGATGCTCCTCTTCTCGGCCACCTTTGAGGACTCGGTGTGGCAGTTTGCGGGGCGGATCATTCCGGACCCCAACGTGATCAAGCTGCGGAAAGAGGAGCTGACCCTGAACAACATCCGCCAGTACTACGTGCTGTGCGAGGGCCAGAAGGACAAGTACCAGGCGCTGTGCAACATCTACGGCGGCATCACCATCGGCCAGGCCATCATCTTCTGCCAGGTGACTGCCCGGCCGCGCGGGGGGACGGGGCACCCGGAGGGAGCAACTCTGAGTAGAAATGGTTTGCGTTTTGTGGGTGGAGCTTGGGACGAGTATGTAATGGGGTGGGACTTCTGCGTGTTAAAGCGAGGGCATCCTCGCGTTAGAGGGGTGGCTTCTGCCCCTCCCCCGCAGGGGCTGATGTTGATGGTGGGGCTTTTGCAGGCTCCCTTTCCCAGGTGGAGAATGTCCTCCCTCCCTCCCTCCCTCCCTCCCTCCCTCCCTCCCTCCTTCCCTCGCTTGCTGTGAGCGCAGCAGCCACGCTCCTCCTGTCTTCATTTTTGTCTTTTGCTCCCGGACATCCCGCGTGTGCGTGGGTTCATCCTACTCCCTCACTCCCCCTTGGACACTCAGCCCCACGCCAGCAGGGTCCCATCTGCCCTGCCCCCCCTAACCCCTGCCCTAGAGTGCCCACGGGGCCCTGGCCCACACTGAGAGCGTGTTTGCAGGGTAAAGGAAAACCCAGCTCTGCCATAGGCCAGCCATGAACCTGGGGCGGGTGCTCATGTCTTCAAGTTTTGTTTGTTTTTTTTTAATTTTTAAAAATGAAATTAGATAACTATTTCACCAGATTATTGCCTGTAAAATTTTTACTTTATTTCAAAATGGATTTCAGAGAAGAAAGGAGAGGGAAGGAGGGAGGAAGAGAGAGAGAGAGAGAGAGAGAGAGAGAGAGAGAGAGAGAGAGAGAGAGAAATACCAATGATGAGAATCATCCACCGGCTGCCTCCTGCACGCCCCCTACTGGGGATCGAGCCCACAACGTAGGCACTTGCCCTGACTGGGAATCGAACCGTGACCTCCTGGTTCACAGGTCAACGCTCAGCCACTGAGCCACGCCGGCCGGGCCACCTGTAAAGGTTTTAGAAACGTGCCGGGCGGGCACGGAGCACTCAGAGAGTCTAGCGTTGTCATTATTCCGTCGTTTCACGATGTCATCGCACGAGCACGTGCAGCAGGCGGGGCGTGCCTGTCATCTGTCTCGTGGCTGAGGAGCCACAGCTGAGAGGTTGAGAGGATGAGGCCCTTAGAAGCACAGAATTCCGGGCCACAGGCTCGGTCCTCCAGGCCGGCCCTTCCCGGCTCCAGCCCGGCCCTTCCCGGCTCCAGCCCGCACCCGTGGGCACTGCGAACACAGCCCGTCCGCGTTAACTCGGGGGGCTGTGCCGGGCTCTGCTTTCTCACGCAGACTCGTCGAAACGCCAAGTGGTTGACCGTGGAGATGATGCAGGATGGCCACCAGGTGTCCTTGCTGAGCGGAGAGCTGACCGTGGACCAGCGGGCTTCCATCATCCAGCGGTTTCGGGATGGGAAAGAGAAAGTTCTGATAACCACCAATGTCTGTGCCCGAGGTACGTGTGTGTGTGTCTAAAGCCAAGTTTGTTGAGGTATAATTAATATCTGATAAAATTCACTCTTACATATATGGTCCAATACATAGAATACAATAGAATGTAAAGGTTACCATATATGAGTTTTGACAAACATATAGAGTCCTGTACCCATCGCTGTAGTCAAAATACAGAACATGGCCGGCTCCCCTCAAAGCTGAGCTGCTTGTAAGTCAGTCTCTGCCACTACTGGCCCCTGGCAACTATAGGTCAGATTTCGGTCTCTCTCGTCTCTTCCAGATACCATACAAATGAAATCCTACACTTGGCAGCCCTTGTGACTCACTTATTCCATTTGCCATCATGCTTTTGAGTTTATCGGTGTCGTTACAGGGATCAGGGGTTCATGCCTTGGTCTTGCTCAGTAGTCTTCCACTGAATGGATGTACCACAGTTAATGCATCCATTCATCCGCCGATGACCATTTGGATGGTTTCCAGTCTGGGGCTTCTTTGAATACAGCTGTAATAAACATTCACGTGTAGGTCTTGTGTAGACGTATGTTTTCATGTCCCTTGGGCAACACACCTGGGACGAGGATTTCTGAATCACGTGGGAAGTGTACCTTTAGCTTTACAGGAAAGTGCCAAGGTTTTGTTCCCAAGTGGCTGCACCATCTATTCATTTGCACCAGCAGCGTAGGAGCGTTCCGGTTGCTCTGCATTCCTGTCAGCACTTGGTGTTGTCTTTTTTTCGTTGCAGCCTTTCCAGGAGACATTGTGTGGGATCTCATGCTTTTAACTTGTGTTCTTAGTGACTAAGGACGTTCATCTCTGTGTGTTTTCAAGAGAAAGGACTTCCTACTCCCTTCATCCCTCCTGTATCCTTGCCTAGACCCCATCCTCAAACCCTGCTTCCTAATTCATTCTTAGCTGAGCACACAGGACGGAGAACCTGCCCCGAGGGCTGAGCTTGGCGCTTTGGAAAAGAGTAGCCTGAGGAAGGATGAGGTCCCTGCCTGAGCTCTTGACTCTCTAGACCAGTGCTCTGTCTTTAACGGAAACTTCGGTATTGATGGAAATGTGCTCTTCCGCGGTGCCCACCGCCTTGCCTCTTCCAGGGATCGACGTGAAGCAGGTCACGATTGTGGTGAACTTTGACCTCCCTGTGAACCAGCTGGAGGAGCCAGAGTATGAGACCTACCTCCACCGCATCGGGCGGACGGGGCGCTTTGGGAAAAAGGGCCTTGCCTTCAACATGATCGAAGTCGACAAGCTGCCCCTGCTCATGAAGATCCAGGAACACTTTAGTACGTAGCATCACGCGCAGGGGGCGCAGGGGGGCCGGCGCGCGTCGTGGGCCCCGGTCCTGAGGAGGGGACAGGAGGGGACAGAGTTCCCACTGCGAGACAGCTACTCCGCACGTGGCCATTGAGTAGAAGGTTTTAAACCTGTGCGAGCTCAGGCTTGTGCGCTATTGCTCCTTCTGGGATCCGGAGCGGATTTCCACGTCCTGGAAGGAACCAGCCTAAACCAGGTAGCAACGTCCTTGAAAGCAAACTCTGTCCCAGCCTCCTCTTCCATTTACCTTTTCCCTTTTCCTTGCCCCACCTGCTGGCTAGGACAGCCCTACGTTCTGAGGTCGGGGGGGGGGGGGGGGGGGGGGGGGGGGGGGGGGGGGGGGGGGGGGGGGGGGGGGGCCGTCTCTGGGCTGGCAGGGTGCCCTCTGAGGAAACTCGGAAACTCCAGGGGGCGACGTCCCCGAGACGGCCCCTTGTCAAGTGACCCCGGGCCCCAAAGCCCATGGGTATGCTGGGGAGCAGGGGAAGAGGAACCCCGGCGTGACCCCAGACATACCTCTCACCTTGGAGGACAGTGGCCCTTGCCCTCGGTGAGAAGCAGTGGGCACCCCCCAGGGACACGCACGGGGGCGCATGTGTGCGGTTTGGAATATCATTGTAAAGGGTGTGCAGACAACCCTGGCCAGTCGGCTCAGTGGTCAGAGCACCAGCCCAGGGGACCAGTGGGTTTCGGGCTGGATTTCCAGTCAAGCATGCGTGCTCGATTGCAGGTTCAATCCCTGGCCCTGATTGGGGTGCACGTGGGAGGCACCCAGTCAGTGTGTCTCTCTCACATCGATTTTACTCCCTCTCCCCTCCTCCCTCCCTTCTACTCTTTCTCTAAAGATCAGTGGAAGAAAATACTCTCCGGTGGGCATTACACACACACACACACACACACACACACACACACACACTAAAGGATTTGCAGACTGGCCGCAGCACATCTGTGGACCCTTCAGGGAAGCTGACTAAGCGCCCTGTGTTAGGGTAGCTGCGAAGGGCTCGGTAGGGGCAGGGATAACCATTCAGATCCACCGTTGCTGTGTGAGCTCCTGGCAGTGAAGTGACTCAGCGCAGGAGCCTTAGTCCCTCTCCCTGTGGCCACCCACTGACCCCTGGGGCTCAGCAGACCCCTTCCCACCCCCCCTCATATGTGCCATGGCCTTTTCTGCCCCCTGGTGCCCAGACCTGGTGCTCTGTTGTCTGGGGCCTAGGATGCTGCTTCAGGGGGTCTCAGTGGCGGTTTAGATGCCACCCGCTCCTCCCCTGACCTAGAGGACACTCCTGCCTCCAGGCTCTCCACACAGGGTGTCCCCGTCTTCGGAGTCTTCAGAGTCGAGGTGCCCTCCCGCCTCAGGGCTGCAGTGGTCTCGGAGTGGGATGGGGGGACGTGGCGTGCGGCCCGAGGTCAGGCTGGGCGCCCCCTTGTTCTTTCAGACAGCAGCATTAAGCAGCTCAACCCGGAAGACATGGATGAAATCGAAAAGATCGACTACTGAAGGGGAGCTCGATCGTTTGTGACAGGTCCCCAGGGGGGCTTAAAGGGCAGCTTTTTATGTGGAGGCTTTTTCAAGTGAAATTCTTAACCTTTGGCAAAATAAACGGGCAGCCTGCCTTTTAAAGACCCGAAGTCTTTTTGAAACCACGTCGATGTGAAACACTGGAGATTTTTTTTTTTTTTTTTAGATTAAAAAGGCAGCAGTTATCTCCTAGAATCTCACCTTTTCCCGGGCAGCCGCCTTTGTGCGGGCTCCTGCGGTGTTTCTGGATTTCCTTCAGAGCAGACAGACCATCCCTCTTGCGAGCCTCTAACGATGCCACCAGGTGGCAGCAGAGCTTTGTTTGACTGTGTTGGGGATTGGAGCTGGGAGCCCCAGGACAAGCCGCACGTGGTCAGTGCCCTGGGCGAGCACGCTGGGCGCCACACACACACACACACACACACACACACACGCTGCAACCTTTACAAAGTAAAACGACGTGGAAGCGAGAGCATTCTGCCTTTTTAATGTCTTAGCTGACAGAATTCAAAAGGTTTTCCTGTTTTGCTCCTTAACTGCCTTCAGAGTAGAGAAGGTTTCATCCATCCCCGGTTACTTGATGGCCCCTGGAATGTGACCCTCCCAGCACCTTCAGTCATTCCCACTGGGCATCTGTTCCCACGGGGTCTGCAAGGGTGGGGTGGGGGGAGGGAGAGGGGAGGAGCCTTATTTAAAAAGTAAGTCTTCAGGGAGCCCGAGGTTTTGCTTTTTAGGACTTGAAGGGTGTGTCTGAGAATCCCCGACGTTTTCCTGGAGGGCCCCATCCAGATGCGTTTTATTTCTCACATTTGCTACTCAAAAGCCAACCCGGGTGCTTGAGAAAACGGGGACACGGGTGCTCCCCCAGCAAGCCGGAGCAGGTTTCCAGCTGGAGCCGGGCCGCTCTGTCCCAGACCGCCCCCAGCAGCCTCACCCCGACGTGGGGGGCTGCGTCCAGCATCTCTCTCTCGCGTGCGCGCGATTTATGCCACAGACACGTCTCCCTGCCTGGGTTTTATCCCCACGAGCAGGACTCAGGAATACATGGCAGTCCCTCCGCGGCACTGTTTCTTATGTACCCACCTGCTCCCAAACGCCAGGGAAAGGGAGACGCAATGCGACAGTCACCTCAGAACTCCGAGTCTGACAGCAGGGACGGGACGAGCCAGGGTTAGTTACCAGGGACGGTGTGCAGGCCACAGTGGAGTGCCGAGGAGGGACGCCTGCCACCTCTGGGCAGCTCCCAGAGGGCACTGCATCTCATTCCACAAGGCATCGCGCCATCTCACCACACGGGGTGCCACCCCGTTACCCACCACGGGTCCCCCGAGGCTGTGCTCCAGATCCGGCTCACAGCCAGGGTTCCCTGGAGAGCTCGGGAGAAGCACAGAATCCTCCCCCCCACACACACACACGCTGGGAGGGCAGAGCCCAGACACGCACGCCTGTGACGGAGCCCCAAGCGCAGGCAGAGCAGCAGGTAGGAGAGAGGAGACACAGAGGCAACGAAGGCCCGCGACGGAGTCTGCCCACAGCGGGGCGGCCCCTCCGAGCGTCCACCTGGCTTCTCCTCACTCCGCGTCTCTTGGCTGCGCTCAGCCTTGTCCACTCAGTACGCATCCCCGGCCCAGTGCTGGGCCCACAGCAGGCGCTCAGGGAATGCTGTTCTTTTATTCGTTTATTATCCAGACTCTTCCCGTCAGAACGTAAGTCCCATGAAGGCAGGGATCTTTGTTTTTCTACTGTGTCTCCAGTTCCCAGATACATAATAGACATTTGATAAACATTTATATTTTTATTGATTTCAGAGAGGAAGGGAGAGAGAGAGATCAATGATGAGAGAGAATCGGCTGCCTCCTGCACACCCCCACACTGGGGATCAAGCCCGAAATCTGGGCATGTGCCCTGACCGGGAATCGACCCGTGACCTCCTGGTTCATAGGTTGACACTCAACCACTGAGCCACAGCAAGCGGGCATGAATATTGCTCTTGAGTGACTATTCCTCCGCCACCTCTTCGTCCACCACCATTCTCCTCGGAGGCTGTCCATCCTAGAGTTGAACCCCAGTTGCGTGGTGCAGGATGAATGAACTTAGCCTTATTTAAAAAGTAAGTCTTCAGGGAGCCCGAGGTTTTGCTTTTTAGGACTTGAAGGGTGTGTCTGAGAATCTCCGCCTACGAGAACAAAGTTGGACGTTGCCATTACGCTCAGCTCGGCATTAAGCAGGGCGGGGAGTCGGGGAGGGATGAGTGTCCTAAATAAAACTGTCCCCCTCCCTTTCCCATTCAGATCTGAGAGACCACCAGTCACCCTCCCAGCATCTTCAGTCATTCCCACTGGGCGTCTGTTCCCACGGGGTCTGCAAACAGCGGGCATTCCTCCGCTGCCGTGCCCTTTCCCCCCCTCTTCCCATCCCTTTGTCTCATGGCCCCGGGGCCCTGGTGTCCCGGGTGCCACAGCTGTCTCCACACCCACTGTCCAGTTGATGTGTCAACAACCCAAAGAGCACTCTGCAGGGGGCAGCTCCTGGCTCGGCGCTGCAAGGGCTCATGGTACGGCCTCGATGGCCCGGCCCAGGAGGGAGCCAGTGGAGACGCAGAAGAGCCGATGATGTCAGCGCGTCTGTGTGTGGCTTCATCAGCTGTGTGTGACTTGGCACCGAGCCCTAAGCCAGACCCACCGGGTTTGTCTTGGCCCGTTCAGCACTGTGAGCTCATGGACATTCGCAGTGACGTGGGGCAGGCCGTGATTCCCAGGGGAGCTGGGAGGGAGCCTCTGGCCCGGGCCCTGTGCCACGTGGGGCGCTGGCTCTGCAGCCGCCATGAGCCACGGGGCAGGCCAGGCATCGGCCCTGGCCTGGGGGGATGTCTGACGGCCTTTCTCAGGAGGCGTCATTGCTTCTGGTCCCGAGAACGTGCGGACCCCCCTCAGCACAGCTGGGCACCAGGAAAGCTGCGAGTGGTCTGCACGTGGGCTCCACAGGGGATTGGGGGGAGAGGGGTGAAGGGAGCAGCACCTCTCTAGACACTGGGGAGAAAGGCCCACTGCGGCCATCTTGGTTTTGCTCAATTTCCTTCCTTTAAAAAATTATTTTTATTTTTTTTTTAGTGATTTCAGAGATGAAGGGGTGGGTGGGGGGGGGGAGAGAGAGAGAGAGAAACATCAATGATGAGAGAATCATTAGAATCATTGATTGGCTGCCTCCTGCATGCCCCACACTGGGGATTCAAGGAGGGCCTAGATCCAGAAGAGGACCCGAGTGGAGATAGCACAGCCGCTGGTACAGAAGCTGAGGTGCCAGTCCAGAGCAGGGACCGCTCCCCGGGCGGCCCTCTGCCCTCTGAGATCCAGGGCCTCCGTCCGCTCCTGCCTGCTGACCCCAAGGGCACCTGGCCCCAGTGGGTGGGCACCAGCTGAAGGGTCGGGTCCTCTGAGGTCACATGCCTCGCTCCTCCCTCCAGCACTTTATTGCCTCCTGTTATCTCCTCTGTCACTACATTTCCGCACACCCAGGCCCATACACTAGGGTTCTGTGTCTACTTAGTTCCAGCTTATCCTTGTGCCAGTACCACAGTTTTAAGTATTCTTGTTATGGGAGGCGTTTCTTCCTCCTCCTGGCTACTTTAATTCTTTATTTTTAAAAATATCATGGCCGTTTTTATTTCCCAAAGACAGAGTTCAGATCCATGTTATCAACTTCCCAAACCCCCTGGGTTTTCATCCGACAGCATCCGCTTTGGCAGGAACCGTGTATTCAGTCCAGACGTTAATTTGTGGGGAAGCGATTGCTTTACAATATCTAATTGCCCGGTAGGTAGGCTCTTTCCTGACTCAGAAAAGTCGGGAGGCAGGCTGGGAGCCAAGTCACAGGAGTCCGCACGCGGGGCCTGCAGGCCGCGGGCGGAGGGGGGGCGTTCCATGGTGAGGCCGTCTCAGCCGGGTACCGGGGCGGGCGCTGTGGCCCACGGGCTGCCTCATCTCCCAGGAGGAGGGCCGTAGTGTGTCTGGGAGGGGCTCAGAGACCAGGTGCCAGCCCCCCTCCAGTGTCACCAGCCTGTGCTGGGCCAGGGCAAGGTCAACTCATCTGCCACGGCCTCGTCCCCCAAGGTCCCTTCCAGCCCTCAAACCCCTCTCCTTTCTCCTTTGTCTGGTGGAGCCATGGACGTGTGTTCCTGACTCACCTACTGTAACGGACCCCGAGGTGGGAGCAGAGGCTCTTCCTAGTCCTGCTCTTGGCCGGTCCCAGGACCCAGCCCCCGCCCAGCCCCTCAAAGGTGTCCCTGCATGGGAAGAGGGAGGGAAGGGATCGTGTACCGCTTATGGAAGAGCCGTGTCTTGCCGAGGTGGCTCCGAGCGCCTACCCCAGCCGGCAGTGTGCACACAGTGCGGGGGGTCCAGTTAAGCCGCAGCTTCGAGGGAACTGGTCTGGGCGGCAAGAGCTCATCGCCTGCAGGCCACACTCGGTGAGAATTCTTGGCTGAAGAAAAGGGGAGGTGGGGGCACGGGCCACGAGAGTCCTGGTTGCAATTATGCTTTAAATGTATGTGTATAGCCCTGGTCAGTGTGGATCAGTGGATAGAGCGTCGGCCTGCGGACTGAAGGGTCCCAGGTTCGATTCCGGTCAAGGGCATGTACCTGGGTTGCGGGCACATCCCCAGTGGGAGGTGTGCAGGAGGCAGCTGATCGATGTTTCCCTCTCATCAGTGCTCTCCCTTCCTCTCCCTTCCTCTCTTTAAAAATCAATAAAATATATTGAAACAGAACACAAAACAAACAAACAAATCCGGGCAAGGACATGTACTTCGATCCCTGGCCCCCGTCGGGGTATGTGCAGGAGGTCAACCACCCACCGTGTGTCTCTCACATCCATGTTTCTCTGTGTGTGTCTCTCCCCTTTCCTTCTACTCTCTCTAAAAAAAAATCAATGGAAAACTGTCCTCAGCTGAGGATTAACAACACATACGTGTAGAGAGGGAACTTGGAGACACAAAACCATCTGTTACGTTACAGAGACACTGAGCCGGGGGGTGACTGTCTTCCCCACATTCGCTGCTTTACGGGGTTTTAAACAATAAACGCTTTAAGGAAATGTCTCCGAGAAGGGACCACACTGCTCTCCACGATGCTAGCTCCCTGTTCCCTCTCCACGTGGCTCTGCGGCCCCAGGCGGGGTCCCTCTCTGGCTGGGAAGTGTCCAGCATCCACTTGGGTTTGCTCCAGGTTAGAAACACCCGAGGCTGTACCCCGGCCCAGGGGGTGAGATGCGACCAGCGGCGGCCTCATCTCTGGTGCCCGTACCGCCTTCAGAGAAGCGAGAAAACCCTCCTTCCTCGCCCAGGGTCACCCCCAGCCAGGCCAAGTGGCCAGGATGCCCTCACATTGCCCACCGAGAGCCAGTGCTAAGACAGGCACTGGGGTAAAAAGTTTGCCCTTTTTTTCCTGGAAGAATTCTTATGAGGCCGCAGCGTTGACAAGCTTGTCATTCCCAGAATCTGCTGACACCCTCCCCCACGGCCCTGGGTTTCCAGGGCTCCCCCCCTCCTCCTGGGCCTGGGCTGAGGCAGGAAAACTGTCCTGGGCAGCAGCGAGGCCTATCCAAGGTGTTTGGCACGACTCTGTGCCGGGAAAGATTTATGTCTCTGCTCTCTGGCACTGCCTGGCGTGAGCTCACTTAAAACAACCGAATAAATGAGTTCACTTTATCCTGTCAAATGGAGCCGAGGGCGGCCCGGTACCAGCTGGGGTCCACAGGGACCCCGAGGCCGCGCTCATGTCTCCGTCGCTTGTGCTGAGCTCAGCGGGTTTTATGTCTGTCTGAGGTCATCGGAACAGGAGGGCAGGAGGCGGCCACGGGATGAAGGAATGGCACGATGGGGCCTGGAGGCCCGGCCAGAAGCCTGGCTCTAGGGCTTCCCTGAAGGTGCTCCCCCTCTAACCCCTGCCCCCCGCCCCGCTGTCCCTCACCCCGGTCGGCCTGACCTCCTGGAAGGGGCTCTCCTGGACGGGCAGGTTCTCAGGTTCATAGAGTGTGTGTTTTCCTTTCTTGTTAGTTAGACTTTGTCGTTCCTGCTGCCCCACTATGTGAAGACCAGGCCCATTGCCAGGCTGGCGTGGCTCAGTGGTTGAGCGTCGACCTATGAACCAAGAGGTCACAGTTAGATTCCCGGTCAGGACACACGACACTTCCTTCCCGTCCATGTCTCTGTCTCTCTATCCCTCTCCTTTCCTCTCTAAAAATCAATAAAAACATAAAAAAGAAAAGACCAGGCCCATTCAGACAGGGCCTATTGCTCTGGAAAGAGGAGCGTGCATTCTGTCCTGCATGGATTTTTCTGGGCCGGGTGGCTCAGACGGGTTCGGTCTCAGGGTTCACCTGGACGCGTGGTTCTTTACCTGAGCAGCGTGATTGGAAAGTGACAGCTGCCTCAAAGGGAAGGACTGTGTGCCTTCCCGGGGCAGAGAGAGCTGGCTAGATAGGCCTCCCCCCCACCCCTCCCATCCCCCCACCTCCACTCTCCTACCTGGAACTGGGACTGTCTTCCTCCTTCCAGAGCCTTGGTACTATGCATATATGGTCATATATCCTGAACGCGATTTAATTACAAATAGAACCAGTGCAATGTGCTGATTATGTTTTTCCAACATGCATTAAAGCATAAATGCTAGGAAGACAGACGGTCATGCATCCCGTTGCATGCGCCCGACCGTGTGGCCCTTGGTCCGGACGGGTCTTTAGGGAGAGGCATGGAGACGGGAGAGAGAAGATACGGCCTGAGAAGACAGTAGACCAGCGGCCCTTGAAGAATTTACTCAGCCCTGCCCCGCCCTTCTCCCCACAGCAGCTCCAGGACATCCCCATCTGCCCCAGGGCTGGCTGAGGGGGCCCCTCAGCCCCCAGGCCCCTGTCCCTCCCACTTCCCAGCCCAGAACAAGCTCTGTTTGCTGCTCACTCAGGCCCTGCTGACAGGCCAGGCCATGTGGACTCATCAGGAGGAGCTGGGCCTGAGGAATGATCCACCGGCTTCTCATTTCAATCAGGTCTGTGCAGAGGTCGGAAGCAGCTGTGGGTCTTGGCTGCCAACACAGAGCCCGTGGGGATGTGATGTTCGGTGGAGGCAGTTGAGATGGGGGCACCAGGGCAGGATCTGAGGCGCTTTGCTGCCCGAAGGCTGACAAACCGAAGAGCTCAGCTCAGGGCTCCCTCCTGCCTGTGATGCCGGGCTTGGGGGTTGGGGTTTGGGGGTGGGGTGCTCTGGAGTAGCAGATTCAGGTCACAGCACAGAGGATCTGGGTCAGCAACAGGCACACATTTCACACAGATTTCTCTGCGAGTTGCTTTCTCACTTAACATCGTGACAACACTCCAATTTTTTTTTTTTTTTTTTTGGTGGTGAAAGATACATGAAGCAAAATCTGCCATCTTACCCATTTTGAAGAGTCTAGGTCAGGAGTGTTAGCTGTATTCCCAGAGCACTCACCTTCCCTCTGCCCCAGCCCCTGGCAACCAATATTCTTTCTGTTTCTATGAGTTTGACTACTTCAGAGTCATCCCAAGTGGAACCATATAACGTTTGTCCTTTTGTAATATATCCTTTTTTTATACTGGCATAGCATTACAGTATGTGGGTATATGTGTATCATGCAACCATTACTGGCATTTTTGCCACCACAAAACGTGCTATGACTTTTTTTTGCATATTCTTTCATACCAGAGTTTGCTGCTTTTCCCCCTGTAGGATAAATTCCTACGAATAACACAGCTGGGTCAATGCGATGCGTGTTAGTTTTCATGTTACCAGCTCCCTTTGTCAGAAGCCTGTGGTAATTCATAGATGCAGCAGCGCGGATAAAAGGTGCTCTTCCTCCCGCATCTTCCCCAGCCTCAGTTTCCCTACCCCCTTTAGTTTCTGCTACTCTGACCGATGAAAAGTGGCATTGCACTTTTAAAAACCTGCATTTCCTTGACAGTTAGCGAGGTTGAGCATCTTTCTGTCAATACATTGGCCATTTGGATCTTCTCTCCCAGGAGTCACCTGTTCATAGGTTTTGTCCCTTTTCTACTAGGCGATTTCACTGATTGTGTGGAGAAGCTCTTCATGGATGATAGATGTTAACTCTTTTTAAAAAAATTTTTAAATTGACTTTAGAGAGAGGACGGGCGAGGGATATAGAGAGAAATATTGATGAGAGAGAAACATCATTGATTGGCAGCCTCCTGCACTCCCCTTACTGGGGATGGAGCCCACAATTCGGGCATGTGCCCTGGCTGGAAATCCAATTGTGACCTCCTGGTTCATGGGCTGATGTTCCACCACTGAGC
>PVJC01034249.1:0-18931 GCA_004026665.1 Murina feae | reverse complement strand
TCGATGTGAAGGAGAGAAACACCTATCGGCTGTTACCTGTACGTACCCTGATGGGGGATCGAGCCCACAACCTGGGCATGTGCCCTGTCCGGGAATGGAACCAGCAACCTCTCCCTGCACAGGAAGACAATCAATCAACTGAGCCACACCGGCCAGGGCCCCGGCCTCCACTTTCTAGTCTGGCAAACCCAGGCTCTCAGAAAGAAATGGCGGCCTGCCTCACCCTAACACCAGCGGTAGGACTACTGCGTGGCTAATCTAGACCGAGGTGAGTAACCCCTCCTCCTCGGCCAAGAACTGGACCAGATGAAAACCTCAAGGGCAAGCAGTGGTTCAGTGGCTACTACGTCTGAGGCTTAGGGAAGTATGGGTCTTGCCAGAAAGGAGTGTGAGGAAGAGATGTCGGGCTTGGGGTGGGGATAACTTTGAGCTTGGTGTGACCTGCAGCTCTCAGACTGAGCAGCAGCATACAGCACAAAGGCTAGGAGCATGGACCTCTTCAAATCCAGGTCCTCGCTTCCATGCTGTGCAACCACAGGCCAGTCACTTGCCTCTCTGAATCTCAGTTTTCTCATCCATAAAATGGGGATGATAGAATCTGTCTCAGAGGCTGTTGTGCAGACTGAATGAGAAAATGTTTATGAAACTCTTGGTACCCTGCCTGACACCATAAAGGAAGTGAGGATGGTGATGTGGGGTGGAAAGTGGGGGTTAGTCATGCTACAGGAGACCCAAGAAGAACCAAGCAACGTTTAGAGAGATGGGGTTACATTTATTAGTATTACGCGCGGGCCCAGAGGAGAATGTCTCTCAAATTCTGGGCGAAATCACACAGGACGTTTCCTGTATTTATACCATTTTACCTTCTTTGTCTCCCAAATATGGGTTTTTCTGGCTCCCTTTGCAAGTTCTTAAAGGGCCCTATGTGCTGGACAACCAAAGTGCTGATAACTGACGCCAGCACTGATGACTTCGCCTGGGGAAGGTTTAATGGCCTCTCTGAAATGGGAGTCGTCTTATTTCCTTATTATTTAAGCCAGCAAGCATTTACAGAAGCCAGCAATAGCAGGGTTAACACTTCAAACAGCAGTTTTTATAGAAGATGGATGCTTCAGTCAGACTGCAAGGGAAAAAAGCTTTCATAAAATTATGTCCCCATCCCTGCAACCTCCAGACTAACAATAGATTAGACATTGTCCTGATACTCCTTAGTTGCAGGTTCGATCCCCAGCCAGCGCACATACAAGAATCAACCAATGAATACATGAATAAGGTGAACAAGTTGATGTTTCTCTCTCTTTCTCAAAAAAAAAAAAAAAAGTCACATTGCATCATCTGAAGTGCACAGGGTCACCGGTGATACCTTGAACTTTGTGGCCAGACTGAAATAAATTAAGTTGAAGGTCAGGTCTTCCCACCCTTTCAGCGCCAAGTCGCGTCTCCAGAACCCTGAAATCTGTCCTGACTTCTTGTAGTTGTTGCTAATCAGTAGATTTACTGTCCTAATTACATCTTGCTTGAGCTTATTCGGAAAGGAGTTTGCTCCCCTGAGGACACACCAAATGACGGGGGAGGCAGCTGCTCAGCTGAGGGCTGAGGGGTGGGTGGCTTGGAGCAGCATGGGGACCAACCTAAAAGCTTAAATCTACCCGAGCTCGTCCTCCCCCAGGGAAGCCAGGGCGGAGAGGGAGTATCCACAGCTTCATCATCCAGACGCAGAGCTCTAAGTTATGAAGCCATTTACAAAGCATTTCTTCTCAATCTGAGACTGGAGTCATCTGCAGGTGGTCTCCCTCTCCGCTGAAGTTGGACAGACAGCCTTTTTCATCCCAGCTCTGTCCTGTTGCCTCTAAATCAGAGTCTGCCTCTCTTCTGTTGAAGACCCGTCTGGAACAATGGGAATGGGACTTGAGAATAGGTTGTGGTGGAGCGAAAAGGCAAAGGCTAGTTCTCCAGTCCTGACATCTCAACATGGAAAGCAAGTCACGGTCTCGGGTCAGGGGGGCTTTGCAGAGTGGGCTGAAGGGGCCTTGCAAGGCCATGTGGCTGAGACTACCTCCTGCTGGTCCACAGAACCAGGACCCTGTCGAAACCGACGGAGTCCGAATCCTGGGGACAGCGGTGCCCCAGCAGTTCTGCTGCGGGAGAGGCTTGGGATCAACTCTAACCTGCATTTACAGCAGCAGAGATGGAGGATCAGAGAGGGGAAGGGACTGGCCCAGAGCCACAGCTGTTTGTGGAGGCTGGATAGAATTCAAGGCTCCTCACGCTGAGTCTAGACCCCTGCTTTTCTGTACTCAGGGGACAAAAATTAATTTACCTTTAGTCTAGGCCAGCGGTTCTCAACCTATGGGTCGTGACCCCTTTGGCGGTCGAACGACCCTTTCACAGGGGTCGCCTAAGACCATCCCACATATCAGATATTTACATAACGATTCATAACAGTAGCAACATGACAGTTATGAAGTAGCAACGAGAATGATTTTATGGTTGGGTCACAACATGAGGAACTGTATTTAAAGGGCCAGAAGGTCGAGAACCACTGGGCTAGGACATACTAAGGATGGTGAATCTGTCTGCAGGCAAATCAATTCAGCGCCAAAGAGAAATGATTTCTTGATCATATTGGTGTTTTCCCTCGGCAGAGTAAGGGTGGGGTCTAATGGACAGCAAACAGGGCCCAGATGTGAATTCCAGGCTCAGCTCAGCCCAGGCTCCTGGGATAACCTGATGAACATCTGCCCTTCTCCATGCCTTGGACCATTTGTGGGAACAGACCAACAGCTGACTGTCCTCCATCAGGAAGGCCAAGGGGATGGTGGAGCACAGGCCCTGGCCCCCTGGCTTAAAGGGGCTGAACACATAACAGCTGTTCCTGTCCAGCAAACCCCCCCCGTAACTCATCCTTCACTAACCACTGGCTGAGCTCCTCTGGGGTTTGCCTCATGATGCCAGGGACCTCTCAGGCAACGAAAGAAAGACACAGGTCTCGCCCCTCAAACCTGGAGAGACAGACAACAACAAGGCAACCTGCTGCCGGGCAGGCGAAAGCAGGCACGTGGTACCTCCTGGGCCTGGATGTGTGTGTAAGTGTGTGTGGACCCACTCACAGGTTTGCTCACAAGTCTGCCCAGGAGGGAGCTGCAGCCAAGAGCCACTGTCCCTCAAGGCTTACTAAGAAGGAAATGAAAGCTTAGGGTCCAAGCTGCTCCAAGTCCCACCCAAGCCTGTCCCCACAGCTCCTCTCCAGGCACCGTGGAAAAGTGACCCCTCTGGGAACCTTCGATGACCCTCTTCCTGCTCCGGCTCAAGTCCATGCTCCAGAATCTGCTCATTTCTCCTTATTCCACGGCCACTTACACAGCGGAACCCCTAAAGCTGGCTCTGACCCAACTCCTCTCGGAAACTTTAGAAAAGGCACAGAAACCCAGGCTGCACCCCAGCCCAGAGTCTGAATCGAGGGTGGGACTCAGCATCCCAGCCAGGCAGGCCCCAGAGCCACTGCTAAATGCCAAGCCGTGGACTGGACGCGGAGAGACCTGGCTCCCAGGCTCTGAACTCAGCCACACAACTACCTGTACGACTGCAGGAACCCTTCGCACCAGCCTGGCCCGAGGGCTGTAAGTTTGGGATAAGCTGAGCCCCAAACATCTGCCCTTCCCTGAACCTTGGTTTCCACATCTGTGAATGAGAGAACGGGACTTCTGTTGCTAATATCAGCATCCACTCCTGGGGGAGGCTGTGAGTCACACTCCCAGAGCAGCCAATAAACGCTCTCTCTCCAGAAAAACCAAAGGCAGGCACGACCTTGGGGCCTGGGCATCTTCCCCCTCAACACCCCAGGCTGTTCACAGAAGTACTTTGCACTGCTATTTGTGTCACTGATTCCATCAGATAAAATAAGCTCCGGGAGGCTACAAGCTATGTCCATTTTGCACCCTTTGTCTCCAGCATCTGGCATAGCCCCGCCCAATGTCTGTCTGTCACTTATCAGGTGAGTGATATTGGTCAAGTTACTTAACCTTTCTTCGATTCGTCTGCAAAATGGAGCTAACGGCACCTACTCTCAGTTGCTGTGAAGAAGAAATGAGTTAACACATGGAAAGTGCCTACAACAGACCTGGCACACAGTAAGCACGCAACCAATGTTCTTTATTAGGCATGAGAGAGTGTTTGATAACTATTTATAGAATGAATGACTGAATGACCTGGAAAGGGGCGGAGAAATACTTGAGGTCACATTCTCCTGTCAGTCCCAAAGGGGAGGCTGAAACCAAACTCCCAGCCTACTCCTTTTTCCATCACAATGTGCTGCTTGCTGCTAGTGAATTCCTTCTGGGAGGGAAGAAAAAATGAAAACACACAAAACACCCAATGGGTTAAACAGCATAAGGAATGGAGACCTGAATGAATACTCGTCCTTTCCTCCCCTGGGAGAGCTGAGGGCTTACGTTGGAAGTTGAGTTCTATGCTTTGCATCTCCCAATCAACAACCCAAACCTGCTTGTGCTGGAGCCGGACCTGGCTCCCTCATTAGCTGGCAGCTTCGTTTCTTCCTCCTTTTGTGGCCTCTCAGGATCTCATACTGGGCACGACTTGACCAGCCATGAATTGCTCTTCAAAGGGTATGTATCCACTTTGCTCCAATGATCAATATAATCATTCATGAATATGAGTCACTACCTGTCTAGGGACCCAATTATTTTCTCGTGGAAGCAGTGGTTGCAAAGATATACTGTTTTCCAGTTAACTAGTAAGTGCTATTTTTATCTGTGGTTTCCCCATTGCTAATCTTGTATGACTGGTGAGACGTTTCGGTTTAAACCTGAACCCAAGTTCCCTTGCCTGCCTGGTCCGTTTCGTTACCACCTTCTCCAGGCTGCCAACTATTTGAAGGGGTCCCAAGTCACGGGGCTGGCAGTCAGTATTCCTCTTCCTTCTCCCCTTGCCAACACCAAGGGAAGGGCGGGAGCAGGACTCTCTCCTTGAGCACTCTCTGAGCACAAGCCATCGCCCCAGAGAGCTCTTATGCGTGAGCAGAGCGGCTGTTTGGACTGGGCATTTATGCAGAAAAAGGATCCAAGGGACTTCACCTCTCAGGAACTTCAAAGTCACAGGGACCTTCACCTCTGTCCCCTAAGCCAGCCATGTGGCCTTGGGCAATATGCCAGCATTGTGGAATTCTGCTAACTTGCGTATAAAAAAGGATTAATAATAACTACTCACAGGGGTTTTGTCAGAATTCAATGAGGTAACATGTCATGGTCACCTCATCTTCCGCTCACATGTCACTGAAGTCTACTCTATTTCCCTGAAGGACACCTTCATCCTTTCAATTGCTTAGGCCCAAAACCGGAGTGTCCTCCTGGCTCCTGGCTCACAGTCTCTATCCAGCCCATCAGTGCCCCCTGCCAATTCTGCCCCCCACCTCCACAACCAGGCCAGACACCCCTTTCCATCTACCACCATCATCTTGCTCCCAGGTTACTGCAGTCGCCTTTGAGTGATTTCCTTGCTACCACCTTTGTTCCCCAACAGTCTCTTCATAATATGGCAGCTAAGCTAGTGTGTCCCTTTAAAAGTGCAAGTCGGATAACGTGACCGCTATGCTCAAAAAAGCCTCCATAGCTCTCATCTCACTGAGAATGCCAGTCAAATCCTGATTCAGGGAGATAGATGCTCAACGCTGAGCTACACAGGCCGGATAGGAACCAACTCCCTTCTTTCTTTTTTTAATATATTTTTATTGATTTCAGAGGGGAAGGGAGAGGGGGAGAGAGAGAGAAACATCAATGATGAGAATCATTGATCAGTTGCCTCCTGCACGCCCCCTCCTGGGAATGGAGACTACAACCCAGGCATGTGCCCTTGACCAGAGTCAAACTCAGGACCTTCAGTCCGCAGGCCGACACTCTATCCACTGAGCCAAACCAGCTAGGGCTGAACCAACCAACTTTTTCAGTGCTTACGGCCATGGAATAAAAAAGTTGTGCTCATTCTAGCAATTATTCACGGATGAATGCGGGAACTAAAACAAGTACTTCCACTCAGCTTAGGAAAAGAAGCATTTCAAAGAAAACTTTTTATGTTTAACAATTATCAAAACTGGGGGAAAACAATTATCAAAACTGGTAATACACTTTTGATCAACTGTGTATTTTAAATTATAAAAACTCCATCTCAAGGAAAATGTTTAATATTATGACAACACAATTTTCAAAAATGCTTTAATTTTTGTTGCAGAGAAGTAGGATGACAAACCAAAGGCTTTCAAGCATAAAATCGATTATACTAGAAAAAAAAATTCTGTGGAGGAAATGAAATAGAAATAGGAGTTCAAGAATGAAAAAAAGGAACGATGCAAAATTTCAGCTGTTAGATAAAAACTGGTTTGTGTATTCTATTTTTTCCAAAGGATGGGGAAATCAAATCACTATGGTATTTAGATTCCACTGAAGATTTAAATTCCTGGTGTGTGTGTGTGGTTTTTTTTAATGTCAATGTTTACAATTAACTATAAATTATATCCTTTGCAACTACTGAAGCTTTCAGAGAAAAATTTCAGCTACCTAAAAATGTGCAAGTGGGTAGTTTTCAAAACCAAGCTAAGCTCACTGTTTGCCTGCCTTCAGCTACCAGCCCTTGTCTTTTCTCCTTAAAGCACAGGCAGAGAACACCCTCTAAGTTTTATCCAGGGCAGATTCTCACGGCTCAAGACAGAAACGGATTTGGTGGGAATTGAGGGCCCTGCTAGGAAAAAACCACCCGACCGGCCTGTCCATGGTCTATTCACCAGCCAGCCCTCTCTCTAGGATTTCCGTTTTCCAGGCCTTTGCTTGCACCCTGCCAAATCAATCTGGTTTATTCAGGTAAAAATCGCCAGCCCATATTAAAAAGCTTCCATTTCCTCAACTTTAGGACTTAGTCAAAGTTAAGTTGAGTGAAAATTTTCCCATGAGGAAGGGAGAGAAAAATATCTTTGAAAGCTTCATAAGCAAACTCAGTGTCAAAGGTGCCAACGCCTCCATTTGGGGAGCTGGGAAAGGAAGATAAGGCGGGCAGTCCAGCTGCCTCCAACGATGCCCAAGGGGGTTTCACTAAAACTTTACAGCACTGTCTAGCCTCCGGGGGAAGAGAGGGGTTGGGGTGGGGGGGATGCCTGTCTGAGAAGCGAAGATGACCACCCAGAAAAAGTTACCCAGCACAAACCTTCCCATCCACCCTGACATAGGAGTCATTCTCATTTTTTCGGAATCGCAAACTGAGAGTCGGCACAGTACCCAAAGTCACGAAACTGGACAAGGCTGGATTCAAAAATGAATTTCAGGTCTGACCACCAAGTTCTAGCCTAGCAGCGGTGCTCAACCTTCTGGCCGTTTAAATACAGTTCCTCATGTGGTGACCCCCAACCATAAAGTTATTTTCGTTGCGGCTGCATAACTGTAATGTTGCTCCTGTTATGAATCGTCATGTAAATGTCTGCTATGCAGGATAGTCGCTTAGGGTGGTTCGACTCCCAAAGCGGTCGCGACCCACAGGTTGAGAACCGCTGTGTGAGTGGCTTCGGCCCGAACCTGGGTTTGAGTCCAAGTTTTCCATCCCTTTCTACTTGTCGGCCTTTGTCCACAGCTGCAGAGCGGGGGAATAACCCCTTGCTCTTCCGGGTTGCTGTCCAGGCAGTGAGCCGTAGATGTCGGTCCCAGCGTTGGCTCCGCGGGCTGCTGCTACATAGCATGTGCTCAACGAACGGCAGCCGGGACTTGAAAAAAGGCGCGTGCTCGGCACCGCGCGGCAAGACCGGGGCCCCTGGGGCGGTGGTTCTACGCGCCCAGAGCCCGGCCCAGCTCGGGACACCGGCCGGAGAGCCCGGAAGCCGGAGAAAACGAGGCAAGTCCGCCCCCGCCCCGGGGGCCCAGCCACCAGCAGCCCCCCAACCCCCGCCCACGCCCCCGCCCCCGCCCACGCCGCGTGCTACATACCCAGGGCCTCCGACCCGGCCAGGGCCGCCGCCGCTCGCCCAATCTCAGAGGCGCTTACTGGGTGGTGGGCGGGGCTTCGTCAGCGCGCGCGCGCGCGAACCGGAAGTCCGAGTAGCGGAAGGGGCGGGACTGGAGATGGGCGTGCTGGGGGAGTGGGCGGGGCAAGAGAGGCCCTGGGTCCCGGGCCCCGGGGCGACGGAGGAATAGTTCCTCCTCGGGAGGCGGAGCCCACGCGGCGGAATGCGGGGGGACTCGGAAGCAGGCCGGGCCCTCGTGGGCTGCGCAGCCCCTGGCAAAGGTAATGGTCGCTGTGGTTACTGAGCACCCGTTACCCGACGAGTCCGAGGAGCACACTCATTGAACCTTCAGTCCTTGAGGCGGGCGCTGTCAGCATCCTCATTTTACACAAGAGGAGACGGGTATTTAGAGATGGGTTCCTCCCCTCTTACACAGAGCCAGTTGGTGCAGAGTTCAGATGCTGCTCATAAGAAGCCTAGCAAGTCATTTGGCCTCATTCTGGCTCCTCTACTAAAGTGCAAGTAATCGCTACTGTGTTGCTTGTTGAAAGAATTGGAAATCCCCCTTTATCCGAGGTGTGTCCGTGGTTTCAGTTACTCATGGTCTACCTCAGTAGGAAAATGTTAAAGGGAAGAGTCCAGAATTAGTTCATAAGTTTTAAAGTGCGTGCATTTGAGTAGTGTGATGAAACCTCACATGTCCTGCTTCATCCCACCCAAGTTGTGAATTATCCCTTTACAGCTTATCCACCCTACCCACCTGCAAGTGACTTAGCAGCCATCACAGTTACCAGATCAACTGTCCCAGTATCAGCCCTTGTGTTCTAGTGACCCTTATTTTTTCTTTTTTGCAGTGGAGAAATATTGGCTATCTATACTAATCTGTACTACCCTGTTTTCCCGAAAATAAGACAGTATCTGATATTAATTTTTGCTCCCAAAAATTAGCTAGGTCTTATTTTCAGGGGATGTCTTATTTTTCCATGAAGAAGAATACAGTACACATTTATTGTTGAACAAAAAAAAAAAGGAAATTTATTACCTGTATACGGTATGGTAGTAGTTGTTATCACAAACCAGCATAACCAGACAAACTGTGAATCCTACAGTATCAAGAATTTCTTGTTACCACCCTTATTTCCATGTACAGCAATGTATGGTACATTTACCCATTTATTCAATTACAGTCATGTCATCATCTTCTGGAACATCATCATAACAATCCAAACCTTGAATTTCTTGTGACTCAATTTCTTTCAGAATCAGTGGCCCAAATCTCTCATGTTTAGCAATAGCACTGTCCTTAAATGAGTACTTCTTGTCAAGGTAACCTGCTCATAGTGCATTTGCAATGCAATTGTCAGTGATTTTCTCCCATGAATTCTTCACCCAAGTCACAACTTCTTGCACAAAGTTTCCACGCTGATTTCTCTCCATTCTATTTTCAATGTAGTCATTAATTTCCATGTGCAAATTGTCCCTGGATGGCCTTATTATTGGAGAGGTCTTATATTGTGGGGAGGCCCTTATTTTTTGGGGGTGCCTTATATTTCAGCAAGAGACAAAACTGTAAGTAGGACTTATTTTGGGGGGATGTCTTACTTTCGGGGAAACAGGGTAATATGCTAATTAGACCAGACATCTTCCAGATGTCTGTCCAGACAAAGCCACAGCGGCTGCTGCTGTGAGGGCCAGGCCAAGGGTCAGGCAGCCATGGCGGCAGGCAGTGACAGCAGCAGCAGCATGATGGGGGCGTCACCTTCCCCTGATTAGCCTGGTTGCTGCCTGCAGAGGGAGGCCAGAGGCAGCAGCAGTGAGGGGGTGATGGCGGCAGTGCCTTCCCTTGACCTGCCTGGTTGCCTCCTGCAGAGGGCTCCTGGACTGTGAGAGGGAGCAGGCCTGCAGGGGAGGGCAGTTGGGGGCAATTGGGCTGGCAGGGGAGCAGTTAGGCGTCGATTAGGCTGGCAGGGGAGTGGTTAGGGGGTGATCAGGCTGGCAGGCAGGCTAGCAGTTGGAAGCCAGCAGTCCTGGATTGTGAGAGGGCTATCCCAGATTGGAGAGGGTGTAGGCTGGGCTGAGGGACCACACTCTTGTGCATAAATTTCATGCACCGGGCCTCTAGTTTTATTATAAACAGCACCACCCAGGAGAACAGGAAGCTATAATGCACAAAAACCTAAACTCCCCAATAGGTTACAGATTATATAAGGTAAAATCACAAGGCACTGTGGGTGAGAGGATTTAGGATTATGCTGGGAGCTGATTGGTCAGGGGTGAGGTAAGAGTAATAAATCATTTCTTCAGGTACTGAAGACAGTTCTGTTCCAGTGTCCCTCCTTCCCGTTTCATGGTAAAGTAGCCAGGGTCATTCCACCTTAGTGCTCAGGAGCTGAAATATAACTTAGGTCAAGATGTTACTGTTAGCCTGTCATAGTGGACCTTGTGACCATTAGGCAGATTCAGGCTCATGTTCTTGCTGATTACCAGGGGAAGGCTAGGTTTCTGAGTGTATATATAAAGAGATATGATTTCTAGAGCTAAGATTTAAAGTTAAATTTAATCAACATCATAAGGACCTTCAGTTTCAGGTTTGTCTAGAGCCTATTTAATACTTGAAATGTTTAAAAGATACCACAAGGGCCCTAATGGGTTTGGCTCAGTGGATAGAGCGTCGCCTGTGAAATGAAAGGTCCCAGGTTCGATTCTGGTCAAGGGCATGTACCTTGGTTGCGGGCACATCCCCCAGTAGGGGGTGTGTAAGAAGCAGCTGATCAATGTGTCTCTCTCATCGATGTTTCTAACTCTCTATTCCTATCTCTTCCTCTCTGTAAAAAATTAAAAAATATATTAAAAAAATAAAAATAGCCCTAACAGGTTTGGCTCAGTGGATAGAGCGTCGGCCTGCGGACTGTAAGGTCCCAGGTTCGATTCCGGTCAAGGGCATGTACCTTGGTTGCAGGCACATCCCCAGTGGGAGGTGTGCAGGAGGCAGCTGATCGATGTTTCTCTCTCATCAATGCTTCTAACTCTATCCCTCTCCCTTCCTCTCTATAAAAAATCAATAAAATATATTTTTTTAAAAAATAAATAAATAAAAGATACCACAAGGGTCAGAGCATGAGGAAGCTTAGGTGAAGCCATCAACTAGGATAGAGGAGGTGGTCTATACTGGAATGCCTAGGGATCTCAGCTGTTACTCCATAGCATCCTTACCACTTAGGTTTCTACTATTTAGTGCGCTAGTTTAAATTATATCCTCAGACTCCCACGTACAACCTGTGCACCAGTCACTGAGCTTATTCCACATTTCCCCTTTGCTCCCAATTTAAGTTGTGTTTCTACCTTGTCAGAGAGTGCCCTTCCATTTGTATCTCCATATTTTAGTCTTAGATTTATAATTAAACCTATTCAATTTTCATTATCTGTTCTTTTGCCAAACTTTTCCAATCATCTCTTGATTAGGTGAAACTTGACCCCTTGTAGAATTGTCAGCAGGAGTTCTTGAATATAAGATTTCTTGATTTCTGGAAGTTTAAAACTAAAATCCTTGGCTCATACTTTCTACTTGAGTTTTTAAAAAAGGTTTCTTCACTCTTACTTTCTGTAATCCTGTCATGTAGTGTTCGTCTCTTTTTTTAAAATAATGTTTTATTTTTTAATTACAGTTGATGTACAATATATTAGTTTCAGGTGTACAGACCATATAAATGACTAGACATTTACATAACTTATGAAATGGCCACCCTCATAAATCTAGTACCCATATAACACCATAATATTTTTAAAATATTTTTTATTGATTTCAGAGAGAAAGGGAGAGAGAGAGAGAGAGAGAGAGAAACATCAGTGATGACAGGGAATCATTGATCAGCTGCCTCCTGCACGCCCCACACTGAGGATCGAGCCCGAAACCCAGGCATGTGCCCTGACTGGGAATCAAATTGTGATCTTCTGGTTAATAGGTCAGTGCTCCACCGCTGAGCCACTTCAGGCTGATACTATAATATTTAATAATTACTTAATAATGGCCCCAAAGCCTAAGAGTAGTGAAGCTGGCAATTTGGTACACCAAAGAGAAGTTATAAAATGTTTAAGTGAAAAAGTATGGATGTATAGGGAAAAAAACATGATATTCATAGAGTTTGATACTATCCGAGGTTTCAGTCATTCATTGGGGGTATCAGAAAGTATCCCCACAGATAAGGGGGGGAATACTGTACATAAAAGCATCTAATGGTGCCTTACACACAGTAGGTGGCCCTTAACTCCTGCTCTGACCCCTTTCCCTCTCCCTAAACTGTATGTCTGTGCTCTGCTTCCTTCAAGGTAGTAATTGTCTCTCTCTTCACCCTAATATCCCAAGTGCTTAGAATAATGCCCAGCAGAGCATGAATCCAATACATTGAGGAATGAAGTACTTCAACATCGTTCTCTGATCACGTCAGTCACTGAAACCTTTCTTCTTAACATCAATAGCACTGGCAACCACCACCCAGTAAATAGGATTGCATCTCATGATCAAAAGAGCCATTTGGGCCACACATCCTTCCGGAGTTTGAATCTCCTCCACATCACCTCTCCTGTCTATACCTGGATATGTCCAGTGTCAGGGAACTCACCCACTGACTTTTGGAGACAGCTTCATGCTGTCTTTGAAGTCTATCCTGGCAGTTAGAAAGTTCTTCCTTAGATCTTTCCTAGTTCTAATCCATGGGGTCATGCAGAACAATTCTAACACCTATTTCACAAAACCATATCTAATGGCCCAGTCCCCTTCCTGGACCAAACAACTTACAAGTAACCTAGATTTGTGCTTTTCAATCTTTCCCCTATTCCAGACATATCAGAGGGGTACCCTGACCCATGGCCGGCCATGGCAGTGGTAGGGAAAGGAACATGCCAGCCCCTCCCCCCAAGTCATCAGGCTCTTCCTGGGGCATATTGTGAGGAAACCCCTGCAGACTGGTATGCTTTTCCCAGATACTGCCTCACAGTAATGTGGGCTGTTGGTGTACACATGGGGGCTTTGTCTTCTCAGTAGGCATCCTTGTGGTCTGAGTTGTCGGAAGCAGCTGCATCTCGCTCTGGGGCGGCCCCAGAGGAAGGGCTGCAGGGCTGCTGCTGGGGCTTCATCCCAGGTGCCTCCTAGGAACTGAAGTTCTGCCTTTGCAGTTTTGAGGTGATGCCTCAGGGCTTTTTCAGCTCAAACACACATCCTCCGTTATTCAGGATGGCAATAGTGATCTCTGAGCTGCTCTCGCTGCTCACATGATCTCTCTCCATCCTGACAGTGACCTGCATCTCCGTCACCTCTGTGACCTTAGCATCTAGCATGATGCCTGGTATGTAGCACTGTCCGAGTTGTGCGTGACGAACCATCCTCTGAGTCCAGCAGAGGTGACTCCTTTGACTCCTGGCTCTTTGACTCTTGGTCTTAAAATTAAACTTACTTTCTGTGTGTTTATTTTAAATAAATATTAATGTGCAATTAAACTTATACCGTACCTCACAAATACCATTAATATTTATTCTTTATTAAATAGCTTTTAAAAATGCTCCCAAAGGTTGTCACCAGCTAGAAGATAAAGTCCAAACTCCTTAGCCTGAAACGTAAGGCCTTCTGTGACTTGGCCCCTGATCACGCCTCTCCAGACGCCTCATCATATGTCTCACCAGATGTTCCCCTTTGGGCAAGGCCAAGGAGGGTGGTGGTTTAGTTATTGCGCCAGACTTTGTGTTAAAACACCAAGTTCAAGTCTGATCTCATCCTAAGAAACCATGAAACTTTGGGCAAATCACTGAACTTATTGTAAAACCTGCCCTGCTCATTGCACAGGGTCAAACAAGGCAGTTGACAGTAGTGATCAAAAGAGATGATGTTTCAGTGCATTTTGTGGGCCATAAAGCACTGCACAAACATAAGGGGTAACTACTGTGTTCCTGCCCTGGCTGGTTTGGCTCAGTGGATGGAGCGTCAGCCTGCGGACTGAAAGGTCCCAGGTTCAATTCCGGTCAAGGGCATGTGCCTTGGTTGCGGGCACGTCCCCAGTGGGAGGTGTGCAGGAGGCAGCTGATCAATGTTTCTCTCTCACCAATGTTTCTGGCTCTCTGTCCCTCTCCCTTCCGCTCTGTAAAAAATAAATAAAATATATTTTAAAAAATATACCGTGTTCCTGCCTCTGCCCTTCACTTGTATCATTTCCACACCCTGAAAGCTTTATCTCTTCTTTCTTACCGTTCACTCATTTACTCACGCATACATCCCAACCACTATTGATGGATGTAGCAGGAGCTGGCATGTACTGTTTTCTCATTGTAAAACAGGAATAACACTACGTGCTGGCCCCAATGCACAGGCGAGGAAAATCCAATCTGTTCTCTGCCCTCACAGAACATAGGGTCTTGTGGGGGGAAATGGTTACAAACTGAATAATCATACAAACAAAAGTAAAATTGCAGCTGTGACTTAAGCTCAGGAGTGGGTCCGTAGGGCCTGCCCTCAGAAACTATAACAGGGGACCCAGGGTTTAAGCTGTCTCGAAGGCCAAGTTCAAAGTCTGCTTTCTCCAGGAAACCTTTTCTAACAGTGCCCGAGAGAGCCGCACCTTCGCCCTGCCCCCCGTTTCAGTTAACTTACCCAGCTCATGTCTTCATACCCAGTCAGGCCTTGTTATTTTGTTTTCAGGTGAGCCTGGTTTTCTGCATGTCACTGCAAGTGCCTCTAAGTGCCTCTGGGCAGGAAATGGCTGGCACACACTCCTATACCACAACACCAAGCAGAAGGCAAACGCAAGGTCACATGAGCTCTAAGCTCGTGTGTCAGGGATGTCATTTAATAATGGCCCCAAAGCCCAAGAGAAGGGTGCCCTTCCTGAAAGTGAGCTCCAGAGGAGACAGGAGGCTGCCTAAGACCACCTCCCCATCCTTATTTCATGATTGTGCCACTGGCCCTGTTCTTCAGAGGAGGAAAACTCTTCCTTAGAACATCCAGTCAACTTCCTAGAGTGCCATCTTGCTTCAACAAAAATTTGATCATATCTCTCTCCAGCTAACAATCTTCAGTGGCTCCTGAGTCTTCAGGATAAAGCCCAAACTCCTCAGCATGGCATCCACATCTCTCCATGGTCTGACTCCAAACTAGCTCTCCAGCCTCAACTTCCAAAATGCTCCTCACACTCTAAGCTCCAGTCATACCATTCTTTTTCTTTAAAATATTTTTTAAAAATATTTTTATTTGGAGGGAAGGTGGGGGAGGGTTGGTGAGTGGGAGGTAATCAACCAAAGTCCTTGTATGCATGTATGCATAACCCATGGATGCAGACAGAGAGGGGATGAGGGCATGGGGTTGGGGGGTGGGAGCTGGAGGAGGTTGATGGGGGGAAAAGGGGATATATGTCACCTTTGCAATAATATTTAAAAAAAGAAAAAAAACCTATTTGAAATACCTAAATAAATATATAATATATATTTTTATTGATTTTAGAGAAGAAGGGAGAGGAAAAGGGATAGAAACATCAATGATGAGACAGAATCATTGATCAGCATGCCCCACATGGATCAAGCCCACAATGCAGGCATGTGCCTTGACCAGGAATTGAACTGTGACCTCCTGGTTCATAGGTCAGTGCTCAACCACTGAGCCACGCTGACTGGGTTAGTCACATCATTCTTGTTGTAGTACCTCAAGAGCACTTACTCTTAGACAGCTGGACTTCCACACCTTCAGCCTGGAATATCCACCCATTTGTCTGCTTCCCCTATTAAACCCAGCTCAGCTGTCTTTTCCTCCAGGACCCCTTTTCCCAGGTTAAGAGTCCCTCTCCTAGGCTCCTGCTGCAGCCCGTGTTTCCCACTCTCTTACACACTATTCTGGAACTGTTGGTCTGTGTACTGACAACTCACAGAATGAGCCCAGGGCATGGACGTGGTTTTATCCCTAATTCCCTAGTTCCTCCCATAGCGCATAACATGCCGTGCGTGCGTCAAGGTACTGAATATGTACAACCTGGCTCGTGTCTGCCTAGGCCCATTAGAATTAGGAGAAAGAGCACCTGAGATGTTGGGAGCACAGCAAGGGCCTTGATCTGTGTTTTTCTTTGATTATCACAGTAATGTGGACTTTAAAATTTTTATTTATTTATTTATTTTTTACAGAGGGGAAGGGAGAGGGATAGTTAGAAACATCGATGAGAGAGAAACATCGATCAGCTGCCTCCTGCACACTCCCCACTGGGGATGTGCCCGCAACCAAGGTACATGCCCTTGACCGGAATCGGACCTGGAACCTTCAGTCTACAGGCCAGCGCTCCATCCACTGAGCCAAACCGGTCAGGGCATAATGCGGACTTCTTGGGAAGGGAAAGACTTTATGAGGTATTGACTGTCCCAGACACTTTACTAAGTGTTTTGTGTGCATTGTCTCATTTTATAGATGAGGATATTCAGGTCCAGAGACTTGCCTACGGTCACTCATAGACAAAGGCAGAGCCAGAACCCAGGGAGGCCCTGGCCAGGTAGCTCAGTTGGTTAGCATGTCATCCCAATACGCCATGGTTGTAGGCTCGATCCTGGTCAGGGCACATATAAGAAACAACCTCAGTGTTTTTCTCTCTAAGATGAATTTTTTTTTAAGTTAGAATTAGGGAGCCAGACTCTGAAGCCTGTTCTCTTACTCACTATATTCTGTCTCCAATAACAACCGTGAAGGGATAATGGAGGTATCTATATGAGGAGCAATTTCCAGAACGTGCAGAACTTCACAGGCACATCCCTCAGTCACCCTCTGCACCCTGCTGTACCCCACTTCCTTCTTATAATGCTCATGTCAGAGCGGTGAGTAGGAAGAGCCAGCAGAGCTAAATGGGAGAGTCCTGTGATGAGGTGCTCAGAAAGCCAGGAATGTTTACTCTGAAAAAAATAAGAACTTTAGGAAACCAGCTATTGTAGAATATGTAACAACTACGTAGGATGACACAGGATCATATGTTTCTACATAACCCTGTAAGGCAGAACTTAGCCAACTTTCTACCAATGAGAGCTGTCTGAGAGAGAAAAGCTATCTTTTACTTTTTAATTCTCACCTGAGGATGTTTTTATTGATTTTAGAGAGAGGGAGGGAGAGGGAGAAGGAGAGGGAGAGAGAAGAGAAACATCGATTGGTTGCCTCCCGTATGTGCCCCAACCAGGGATAAAACCCACAACCTGGGTATGTGCCCTGATCGGGAATCGAACCCTTGAACCTTTGGTGCACAAGAGAACACTCCAATCAACTGAGCTGCACTGGGCAGGGCCAGGAAGGCTGGCTCTTATGAGGGCGTGGGAAGGAACAAATATGAAAACTCTTGGAACCTCAAGAAAGCATTTATATAGAGTCCCAATTTAGGAAACTTCCCATTGCCCTGTGACGGTAAACTGAAAAGGCACCAAAATCACATGCAGTCATATTCAGTTACCAAGCGGTCATTTTTTTAAAAAAAGTTACATATACTCCATTTCTTTCTTTTAAAAAAATGTTTTTATTGATTTCTTTTAGAAAGAGAGGGAGAGAGATAGAGAGAGAGAGAAACATCAATGAGAGAGAAACATCATAGATCGGCTGCCTCCTGCCCGTCCCCCACTGGGGATAGAGCCCACAGCCCAGGCATGTGCCCTGACTGGGAGTGGAACCTGTGACCTCTTGGCCCCTGGGTTGATGTTCAACCACGGAGTCACACTGGCCAGGCTCAATTTCTTTTTCTTTCTTTTTTTTTTTTTGGATGGAAAGGTGATTTATTGGTGGGTGTAAGGTGGAGGCAGCACCGAGACTCTCACGAGTGCAGGGCCCGCCATTTGTCCAGCGGACCACGATTAGGGATGTACTTGACCCCACAGCCATCTGGGATGAGGCGCTTCTCGGCCACCAGGTCTTCAAACTCGTCCGCGTTAAACTTGGTGAAGCCCCACTTCTTGGAGATGTGGATCTTCTGGCGGCCAGGGAACTTGAACTTGGCTCTGCGCAGGGCCTCAACCACGTGCTCCTTGTTCTGCAGCTTCGTGCGGATGGACATGATGACTTGGCCGATGTGGACTCTGGCCACCGTGCCCTGGGGCTTTCCGAAGGCACCCCGCATCCCCGTTTGGAGCCTGTCTGCCCCAGCGCAGGACAGCATCTTGTTGATGCGGATGACGTGGAAGGGGTGGAGCCGCACGCGGATGTGAAAGCCGTCTTTGCCACAGCTTTTCACCATGTACTTGTTGGCACAGATACGGGCAGCCTCCAGGGCTTCGGAGGAGAGCTGCTCATACTCGTCTGACACCATGTGGCCACAGAGTGGGAACTCGTCCACTTTCGCCTTCTTCCGCCCCAGGTCAAAGATGCGGATCTTGGCATCAGGGACACCCCGGCAGAAGCGAGACTTTGGGTACGGCTTGTTCTTACAATACCGGTAACACCGGGCAGGGCGGCGACCCATGGCGACACCAGGATCTACAGTGGCACGCTGAAGGGAAAGAGATCAACTTCTTTTTAGAAACATAAGGTTATATTTTATTATTCAGAAATCATGGAGTCTACAAAATCTAAGTGAGGATTCTAACTTGAAAAACCCTGAGAGAGAGCGAGTAAGAGCCTCTTTCTCTCTCAGGTCCCTTCTAATTCTGAAATTCTCAGAGGTGCTGGATTCCAGAATTTTGGATTTGGATTTGCATTCTGAGCTTGGTCATGCTCACACGGCCTGCCTACTTCCCAGAAACGTCTCTCTGCTGAGCAAGAACAGCTCTATTTGCAGTAATACGAGGGAGTGTTATCTTACTTAAGCTTTGAACTGCAAGAATGGCAGTGTCCACAGAAACCAACCAGCACCTTCATTCCCTGTAATCACTCGTCCTTGGTCATGTTTCATTAGCCTTCAATTAACCTCTAGGTATCTGTGAGAAAAGAAAATGCAGGGTTGGGAA
>PVJC01034248.1:0-18938 GCA_004026665.1 Murina feae | reverse complement strand
TTCTCTTTTTTGAGCTGTGGCCAGGGCTGGGTGCGGCCTGCCTCCCAAGCTTGCCTACTGCCCATCTTCCTCCAGCCACCAGAAAGCAGGGAAAACCCCGCCTCGTGGTCAGGCCAGCCTTTTCCTGCTCCCTGATCCCCAGAAGGGGTCTGGGGAGCCGCCAAGCAGGACTCCAGCCCCCAAGAGCTTGCTTTCCCGCCGCTCCCCAGTGGCCCCCAAAGGGCCTGGGGAGCCGCCAAGCAGGCCACTGACTCTTTCCCACTCACCGGTCCCCTGCTGCCTTCCTTTCCCACTTCCCGGTGCCGCCAAGGGGTCTGGGGAGCTGCCAAGCAGGCCCCTGGCCCCTGCAGCCTTGCTTTCCCGCTCCCCCGCAAAGGGCCTGGGCAGCTGCCAAGCAGGCCGAGACCGCCCGCTGCCTCTTTCACACTCCTCAGCCCGCCACCTTGCTTTCCCACTTCCTGATGCCCTGCAAAGGGCCTGGGAAGCCCACCAAGCAGGCTGCCAACCCCCTGCCATCTCTTTCCTACTCCCTGATGCCCCTCCAAGGGCCTGGGAAGCCCACCAAGCAGACTGCCGACCCCCTGCCGCCTCTTTCCCGCTTCGTGTTGCCCTCCAACCCTGCTGCCTCTTTCCCACTCACGGGTCCTGGGTCCTGCGTTGTCCCGCCCTGCAGCCGCTCTGTGCACTCGGGAGGTCCCTCAGCCCGGCCTGTGTCCTCTCACAGTCTGGGACCCCTCGGGGGATGCCCACCTGCTGGCGTGCCTGACCAGGCTGGGTGAGGGGCTTTAAGGCTGCCCACAGCTCCCATTGCCCAACGTCCCAGCAAGGCCGGCTGGACGCAGGTGTCCTATAATTGATGCTGTTCCTTTAAGGCGAGGCCTTTTACTAACGAAGCCTCTTCTCTGCCTCACCTCCCGGCTTCTATAATGAAACAATTGTTACACTTAATTGTTGCAAATGTGTTTTGCTTCAGGCCAAAGGCTAAGGAGCCAGCCAGCAGGTAGTTTCGCTCTCGCTCCTGCTGCAACGGACGCTGCCTAAACATTTACTCAGGTCCGTGAGTGGCGGCTGCCACACCTGGCGTCTTCTATAATGAAACAATTGTTACACTTAATTGTTGCAAATGTGCGTTTTGCTTCAGGCCAAAGGCTAAGGAGCCAGCGAGCAGGTAGTTTTGCTTTCACTCCTGCTGCAACGGATGCTGCCTAAACGTTTACTCAGGTCCGTGAGTGGTGGCCGCCATGTTGGCTCGGCTAATTTGCATACAGCCGTTCTGATTGGCTGTGGGCGTCCCGGAGAAACAGTTAATTTTACTATTCCGCTTTTATTAGGTTAGATTATATGTCATTTGCATTTAAAGATTCCTAATTTTAGTTACTTATATAGATCCCCTAAAATTTGTGTGAATCAACCAAGTCCTGATCAAAGTAACTGGTAGTTCTTATAGTTTTACTTGTATTTCTTACAAAATTCTTGAGTACCCTGTTCACGGATGTAAAAGGTTGTTTTATTATTACCTTCTACAACTTTCTCCATTTACTTTGCAGCTTGGCTTGCACTGTTGGTTCATCAATTTAAGAGTTTAGTTCTAGTCTCAGAGAAAAGCATAGCTAAGACATAGAAAGACAGGAAAACATCATCTCCTAAAGGCTCTATCCCAAGTTAGGTTCCAGGAGATGCTTCGTAACTGCTTGAAATAAAAGTGAGGAAAGCAGCAGACACAATCATGGTCCACATTAAGTGCAGTAAACTTATCTAATATTTCATCAACCAGAAATTATTAATTGACATTTTCACAAAAAGCACAAAACAGTAATTCTGAGCAGAAAATTATTAAGAGATTTATGAGTCAAAGAAAATGATAGTAAAGTTTTAGTCTAAATGTATTCACTATGTAAAAGTACATATCAAAAATCACATTACTGATTCCATTATCCACCATTCTGTAATACATATATTTTTCATTAATAAGACCTAAGACAGACCCAACTTCAGATATTACTGCTCCTAACTGAACTACAAGAGTAATTCTGAAAATCATTGGGAAAATAAAAATGCCTAACTAAATGTTCTATAATAATAAAAGTGTAATATGTTAATTAGACTGGACAGTCGAAAGACCTTCTGGATGTCGCCTCTGCGGTGGGGGCCGAGAAAGAGGTGGATAGGGGTAATCAGGCAGGAAGGCGAGCAGTTAGGGGTGATCAGGCAGGCAGGCGAGTGGTTAGGGGCGATAAGGCAGGCAGCCAGGCAGTTAGGCGAGCAGTCAGGAGCCAGAGGCCCCGGATTGTGAGAGGGCTATCTGACTGCCAGTTTAGGCCTGACCCCGAGGAGTCCCCGATTGTGAGAGGGTGCAGGCCGGGTTTAGGGACCCCCTCTCCCTACCCCGTGCACGAATTTTATGCACCAGGCCTCTAGTAAATATATATTTTAAAACTCTTGGCTATTTACTTGGTGTTGACATGTACTGAGGACCTACTTTGATCTAAGAAATGTGCTTGAACCTTAGGATTAAAAAATAAATTCTAAAAAGTTGTAACTTTCATCATAATTATTGTAATATAGCATTCAATATTCAACATCAATATATCACAAGTGCCTATTACATGTTCTAGGCAATGGGAATAAAGCAGTGAACAAAAGACCCTGTTCTGAAAATTTATATAATCCAGAGGGGCGGGGGAAACAAATAAAATACGTTAGATGCCATAAGCACATGGAGAAAACAAATAAAGCAAGGTAAAGCAGAGAGTGTGGGAATGTGGGGATTGTTTTGTAAAGGCAGTTATAAAGCACTTCTGTTAAGATGAAAGTAATATATAGCTTATTGCCAAAGAGTCCTATCAATGAATTGATATTAAATCCTGTTTTTAACAAAAGGCTCTATTATTAGGCTTAGTTCTGTTTAGTATTTTTAAATCAACATCTTTGGTGGGATGACATGTCAATTAATTTGTGGCTGAAGTTACATTTGGATTTTGGAGAGCTCGTGGCTTTAATGCCCCTTCTTCCTCTACTAATAAGGGCACAAGTGCGATTTCTGGAGGAATTCAAACGTAGTTGTTCTTATGAAGGACTATTATTCAGTACAAAATGTCAGTGTTTTCTTTTGCCAGCTCTATACAAGATATTTAACCTACTCCACCCCCCAATCAGTTTGAAATTCTTTTATCTTACACTAGGGGCCTGGTGCACAAAAATTTGTGCACTGGGAGGCGGGGGGGGGGAGGTCCCTAAGCCTGGCCTGTTCCCTCTTGCAGTCTGGGACCCCTCGGGGGATGTCCACCTGCTGGCATGCCTGGCCAGCCTGGGTGAGGGGCTGATGGCTGTTTGAAGGCTGGCCAAGCCCCCTAGTGGGGACCCTCACCCTATGGGGGTGTGGCTAGCCTGGGTGAGGGTCTGAGGACTGATTTCAGGCTGCCTACATTCCTTCAGGGTTCGGGTCCTTACTGGGGTGCCTGGCCAGCCTGGATAAAGGGCTGAGGGTCGTTTTCAGGTTGCCCAAAGCCCCTCCAAGGTGGGTGTCCCCCTCCCCCTGGGGTTACTGGCCAGCCTGGGTGAGGGAATGATGTCTGTATGCAGGCTGGCCACAGCTCCCATTGACCTAACGTCCCAGCAAGGCTGGATGGAATCAGGTTTCTGGGGTTTATTTATCTTCTATAATTGAAACTTTGTTGCCTTGAGCGGAGGCCAGAGCCTGCCTGGGCAGGCAGTTTCCTTGATCGCTGGTGAAACGAAGTCTCCTGTTTGCTTCAGCTCCATGGCTTCTAAAATTGAAACTTTGTTGCCTTGAGCGGCCTAGGTAGGCAGTTTCCTCCATTGCTGGTGCAATGGAAGCCTCCTGTTTGCTCTAGCTCCGTGGCTGCTGGCCACCATATTGGCTGAGTTAATTTGCATACAGTCGCTCTGATTGGCTGGCTTAGCTGTAACGAAGTGAGGGTCAATTTGCATATTACTCTTTTATTAGATCAGATGATAAGCAGTAAGTAAAAACACTTAACCTACTGGTTCCTAAAGTCAAGTGACATTACTTTACCCAACTGAACACTTTCTGGAAGAGATGATACCTGATTTCTTTCTACCTCCAGTTCCCAAAGTAGTATGTTAGCAGTTAAAGACAATTACTGTGTTCTCTTCACATTCCCAAATAAAATTAAATACTTTAAATGTCAAAAGAACTAATCTGTTAGATACAATGATAGAAATAAAAACTTCTGACCAGATTTAAAAATTATTTTTGGAGAAAGAAGTAAGAGATCTAAACACTACCTCTCATAGCCTCTTTTAAACATAAACCTTCTAACAGGGAACTATAAAACAAAGCTGTTTAAATGAGTATTGCTTACCATATTGACTTTTTGAGTTGTCTGACTCTCACAATGAGGACAAATGGAAATGTTTCCAATCTTATAGTTAGCTGAGAAAGGTCTTCTCTGTGAACTAAGATTTTAAATCTAATCAAGTGCAGAATTTGTAGATTGTCAAACTGTTTATAGCAATTTCTCTATTTTGATCATATAATACCTCAAGTAGAGAAAAAATTATTCCCTTGTACTTTCCATGATTAATATTGCCAGTAAATAAAGATTATTCCAACATACACTGTGACATGCAAATGAAAGTCATATAGTTACCTTTCAGTTCAGTACTTGATCATACCTCTGAGAGACTGTATTAACTACAGTATAATAATTTATTAGTAATGTGTCAAATGCTGAAGAATCAGTTTCTTTATAGATTTCTCAGCCAAGTCAATAGATTAGCAAGGTAGTTAAGTGACAAAAGAAAACATAAAAAAGATTTCAACAATGTTTCAAAAATAGGCAAGAAGAAATAATGTGAGCTCAAGATCACTTTATTAGTTTCTAGCAGATCCTTCCACTCAGGTTGGATTTGTGTAGAACTCTCCCTGCTCCCAAGACTAACTTGGACATGACCTAAAAATTAATCTGGCAGTTTCCGCCCCGCCTCAAGTCTGATATAACTGTAAATTCTATAGGCATACAGAGTGAGTGACTCAAAGATCTACTATGTATTTCAAACATAATTTAGGTAACCTGAATATGAACATTTCATTTATTTGCTGTTTTAGAATCTGATACACACTCTCACAAATGCATGCACACGCACCTTACTTAACTGTATTTTACTAGAGGCCCAGTGCACAAAATTCATGCACTGCCGGGGTCCCTAGTGGCTGCCTGCTGCCAGCTGCCAGCCAGGGCCTCCTTCCCTTTCCCCAGCTGGCTCCGCCCCCCGGTCAAACTCCTGGACGATGGGACAATTTTCACACTATAGAATACTTAAAAAATCATAAAATTATAACAACAGTTATGAGCATAAGCTGTAGATCTGGTTTCCTGGGTTAGGATGTCAGTTCTCATACAGATTAGCTAAGTGACCTTGTTCATGTTATTTAACTTCTCTGTGCATCATTTACTCATCTGAAAATGCGACGAACAGTACACACTACTTAAAGTTTTTAAGTTTCAAATGAAATAACTTACTCTACACAAAAAGTTTAAACACCACTGAGTAGCATATAATCTATTTAAAAAATAAAATCTGTTTTAGATTTTTAAAACACCATTAATAAGTTACCTTTCATAGGTAAACTGCTATTTAAGTTCACCAATTATTGACAGATGTCACAAATCACAACTGAAAACGAACTACATAAACCTCGGTATATAAAAAAAAGTCCTTACTTGCCCTGTATGAATTGTAATTCCAGTAGGATTACAATTGTGTGGTTTTTTTTTTTAAATCCCACTTACCTAGCTCTTTACAGGGCTTAAAATGTGGAGCACTCAAAGGAGTTCAAAAACTATGCTATGCTGTGCTATGCTATGCTATACTATACAAAATTGTATACTTGATTCATTCTACCCTGGTGTCTTTGGAATCAACTTCATTTTCTCCACTCTACTTATAAGGGCCCACACATCATTTCTCACAAAAGAAAAGGGGGGTAGAGGAGACAAGTATGAAGGGAAGACATTTTTAAGGGAATAATGATATTCACTGGAAGATGAGGATTTTTCTGGGTGAAAGAATTAACAAGAGAATTCATCACATCATCAATGCAGGGATATGTGGAAGAAGAAGAAAGGACCTTCTTTGCTTAAAAGTTTGGCCTGTATTTTATAAGAAACAGAGAGATAAGAGTTTGCAAGCTGGGAAATGATATAAACATAACTGTTTTAGAATGATCACAGAAACTAAATATTAATTTTCTGAATTTTGGAAATCCAGTAATGAGTTTCACACAGGTGAGAGATGATGACCTTCGTCATGGCAGTGACAGAAGGAATAGAAGGTATATTTGAGAAATGTATATAAGTCATAATCAAGAGAACATGGTGAATGACTAAATGGGTGTGAACAGAACAATAAGATGCACCATGATCAAACAGATGGATACTGAGACCATTAAACCAGAAAGCGCACCTAGGAGGAACAGACTTGGTTTAGTAGATATTTTTTATCTTTTGGAATAGGTCTCAAAGACAGTGGAGTAAAAACTGACAATGTTATGGACATGACAGCAGCATCTTCTATTCCTAAAGAGATTTAGAAGGAAGATGTTCACTGCCTGGGTTCAAAAGGTTTCAGGCATGGAATATTGACTTGTATAGTGAGATTAGAAATGCAACACGTATAATTTTGTTTCACTCAATATTTCTGGCTTATTACTTTGAAATATTATTTAGATGATTACAAATAGCTAAGATTTTACAGTTTTAGTTGTAAAGTTTCAAATAAACTCTGACTTCTTTTGCCAATTTACGAGAAATAAAAACATGAAAAGAAAGAATTAATAGTGTATAAAACTAAAAGCCTTTCTAGTCTTACTGAGTTTCTCAGTGTAAAAAAGTCAGTAACTAGCTTGTATTATACAGTAAACCATAAAATATAAAAGTCATTTGCCCATACAGTGCCTCTGGACTTGCTCCTTTCTCTCTTTTTCTGAAGGCTTTTGTAAACAGGATAGAGTAGAATTTTATACTCTATTTTTTATTTCTCTAGAATTAAACAGATACTATTGGTATGGTGACACCATTGCCAGTGTTTACTTCACAATTTTTTAAGGTCTAGTCTTTGTTTATGTATATGTACAAACATACTCACACACCCAGAAAGTAATATGCAAATTAGACGTCACTCTGCCACAAAGATGGCAGCACCCATAGCCACAAGATGGCGGTGCTCAGTCCGGCTCAGCCTTGCCACTGAAGTGGTGAGGCCTGTTAGCCAGGTAGGTAGCGGGGAAGCGGAGGGCCCGAGGGGCAGAACAGGCGATCAGAGGGGGATGGGGGTCCTTTGCCTAGGCCAGAGGCCTTCACCAGAGGCCTCAGGCATGGGCAAGGGCAGAGCCAGTGATCGGAGGGGGCAGGGTCAGAGACGGTGATTGGAGGGGTATGAGGGTGCCTTACCCAGGCACAAGGCCTAGGCCAGAAGCCTCAGGCCCGGGCAGGGGCAAGGCTGGAGATTGCAGGGGCCTGGGCTCCACAGAGCCAGTGATTGGAGGGGCAGGGGCAGAGCCTGCAATCACAGGGGTCTGGGCACTGGTGGAGCTGGCAAAGCAGGGGCCTGGGGGTCTCCTGCCCAGGCCTGTAGCCTTGGCCAGAGGCTGCAGTGGGGCAAGGGCAGAGCTGGCGATGGCAGGGGGCAGGATCAGAGCCGGTGATCGCAGAGCCCTGGGCTCTGTGAAGCCGGCGTTTGGAGTGGCTTTCTGCCTAGGCAAAAGAGTAATATGCAAATTAACCCTCACTCGGTCACGAAGATGGTGGCAGCCAGGGAGCTGTAGCGAAGCAGGTGGCTTGCGTTGCCCCGGCAATGGAGGAAGCCAAGATTCCCACCTGCCCTGCAGGCCCTGCTCAAGGCAACAAAGTTTCAAATACAGAAGATAAATAAACCCAAGATACCTGCTTCCAGCCCGCAGCCATGGCCAGCCTGATAATGGCCCTCAGCCCCTCACCCAGGCTGGCCAGGCAGTCCAGTCTAGACCCCCACCCTGAAGGGGCTGTGGTCAGCCTGAAAACAGCCCTCAGTCCCTCAACCAGGCTGACTACACTCCCATGGGGTGAGGGTCTCCCCTTGGGGGGTTTGACCAGCCTGCAAACAGCCATCAGTCTCTCACTCATGCTGACCAGGCACCCCAGTGGGGACCCCCACCTTGAAGGGGCTGTGACCAGTCTGCAAACAGCCATCAGCTCCTCACTCAGGCTAGCCAGGCACCCCAGCAGGACACCCTTCAGGCAAATCAGCCGACCTCTACCTGTGCGCCAGGACTCTATCCTATATAATAAAAGGTCAATATGCAAATTGACCCTAACAGCCTGACACCTGGGAATGACTGGTCACTATGACACACACTGACCACCAGGGGGCAGATGCTCAATGCAGGAGATGCTCCCTGGTGGCCAGTGCGCTCCCACAGGGGGAGCTCTGCTCAACCACAAGCCAGGCTGATGGCTGCCAGCACAGCGGTGGTGACGGGAGCCTCTCCAGCTTCCTCAGCAGTGCTAAGGATGTCTGACTGCAGCTTAGGCCTGCTCCCTGCTGGCAAGTGGACATCCCCCCGAGGGCTCCTGGGCTGCCAAAGTAATGTCTGACTGCCAGCTTAGGTCCAATCCCCGTGAAGCAGTCCTAAGCCAGCAGGTGGACATCCCCCAGGAAGTCTCAGACTGTGAGAGGGCATAGGCTGGGCTGAGGGACACCCCCCCTCCCCGCCCAGTGCACAAATTTTTGTGCACTGGGTCTCTAATACACACACACACACACACACACACACACACACACACACACACACACACTACAAATCAAACAAAACTATTATAAGCAAAAAAGTACATTATTTCCTCATTTCTCGTAAGAAAAAGACACCATTCTATTTTGTTGTCTTCTCAAGTCTTTTCATCAACCAAATTTTACCTTTACATTTCTATACAGGAATATAAAATAGGATACATTTGCTTCAAAGGCACAAGTAATTTTTTTATTACAATGTAGTCCAGGATATAAGTGGACAAGTCTCACAAGCTGGCAAAAAGAATCCTAAAACACCATCAAAAGGACTCCATTCACATTCTTAAAACAAGAAAAATAATGGAATAAAAAACAAAAAACAACTAAAACAAACCAAGCCAAAAGAGCCTACTTTAACCAACAGATTAATCAAATTAAGGACACTATTATTACTGCACATAGCCCAAGAGGCATGCTAAATTGCAATCATTACAAAACAGGAGGAAACATTGATGTGAGAGACACACATGGATTGGTTGCCTCCTGCATGCACCCTGATCAGGGCCAGGGATAGAGCCTGCAACCAAGGTATATGTCCTTGACTGGAACAGAACCCAGGACCCTTAAGTCATGGGCCTACACTCTTATCATTGAGCTACCGGCCAGGGCAGGAACTAGGTCTTTAAAGTCTTTTTAGGTATAAAGTATTGATATTTTTAATGGCTCTTTCCAACAATACCAGCAGGCACAGTGTTTGTCCCAGAATAGTTTCTGTCCTATCGCTTAACTGATAAAATTTGCAAGGATTTTTAGTAGCCACTTTAAGTTATATACCTGCTATTAGATCTAAACCATAGAGTTCACGGATTCATATAACATTAACAAGCACAAATGCTAATTCCAGTGAAGGAATGACAAGGATAGACTATCCTAGACATTTCTTTAGAAACAGTCTCTGCAAATCTATTACCAAAGCTTGACCACTTTAAAGGCAATGAAGAAAACTTTCAGGCTGCCTCAGACCTGCTATAGCTAATAAAACACATTTAAATAAAGTATTAGTGCCCTAGCCTGTTTGGCTCAGTGGATAGAGCGTCAGACTGAAGACTAAAGGGTCCCAGGTTTGATTCCGGTCAAGGGCACATGCCAGGGTTGTGGGCTTGATCCCCAGTAGGGGGTGTGCAGGAGGCAGCCAATCAATGATTCTCTCTCATCATTAATAGTTTCTATCTCTCTCCCTCTCTCTTCTTCTCTGAAAGCAATACAAATATAAAAAATAAAATAAAGATTTGTGTTAAATTTTAAAAAAGGATAAACTATTAGTATCTAACAGAGTATGAAATAATTAAAAATTTAGTAGTACCACCTTCTGATAAGACACTATGCTATGTCATAAACAAACATCCTTAAATACATGAATAAAATACTTTCACTTTTTTTTTTTAGGATAGGAAAGACTTTAATTTGGTAGCTGTGTCACATTTTTATTTGAACATTAAATAATGTCTAAAATAATATTTAGAAACTTAATACATAAAAGCCCAAGTGCCCCAATAATCCTCCCTTACCAAGTCAATCACCTAGTTACCAGGCATTTATTACAGTTCCTTCAAACAAGCACAGTGATATGTAAAGGAGATGGCTACCAGGTGATCAACAGGTCCTGATTTTAGTACTGAAAAGTCGTGTGTCTCACAAAATCCTCAGTCCAGGGCAAAACAACCTAGTTGGTCATTTTGGGTATATACAACTTGATAGAAATTTACAGCACGTTTGAGTGTTTATGGAAACAGACAATATTTGTACAGCCTTTATAATTTTGACATGCATTTTCTCATTTGGGTAAAGTCCAAGGACATTTATCAAGGAACACTTGCTTAATTAGAAAAGCATACCTTTCATTTACTCAGTATTTGAATATGTATTAAGTCACCATGAAGGTTACAAAAATAAACAAAATACACTTGCTCTCAAGAAGCTTAGAGTTTTGTAGGAAAGACGAGACATACAAATATGGAAACTATCATGAAAAACACAAAAATATTATGGAAATTCAGAAGAAGAAAGGCTGGACAGGTTTATGAAGAAGGTGGCAAATGAATAAAAGTTACAGCATTTGAAAAGGAAAGAACATACCATAGAAAAGGAAGGTGAAAGCAAAAGCACAAAAGGCAGCAAAATGTAGGAATAAGGTTAAACGACAATAGAAAGTAGGGTCTGACTGCATCTCAGTGTGCAAAGGAACAGGAAAATAAAAACAGCAGGGTCTAAAATTAACAGAGATCTCTGAGTCAAGAGCCTTGACTCATTTGGTAAGCAATAGTACTCGACATTTTGAAGAGAAACATACCAACACTGAGAAAACCAAAAGTACTTAAAAAAATGAATTTAAAATGTTCTGGCTGGTGTGGCTCAGTCATGGTTCGATTCCTGGTCAGGGTACATGCCTGGGTTGTGGGGTTGATCCCCAGTCGGGGGCTTGTAGGAGGCAGTCAATCAATGATTCTCATCATTGATGTTTCTCTCTCCCTTTCCCTCTCTGAAGTCATTTAAAAGGTATATATTTTTAAAAAGTTCTGACAGAAGTCTTGACAATACATCTATAAATGTTTAACATTTTATTAAAATACTAATGATCCAGCACAGAAAACCGCACAAGACCCAGACCCATGGGAAACTGTGCAAGACCTGGGACCCCAGACCCGGCCCCGCTGCAGGACTCCCCCGAGTCCCTCGTCAAGTCCCCACCCACCCGCACGTGCCTCACTGTGCACATAGCCTTCTGGTGACCAGTCTCTGGTTGTTACGGTGTTGGGGCCACTGGGCTTTTATTTTATTAAAATATGATCAATATTGCTATACTTTCAAAGTGCATAAATTGGTTTACAACAAAAACTTACAAAAAGATGATGAAAACCAAAATTAAGGTCAGAATCATGTACTGCATAGATTTGAAGAAAACTATAAGAAACTGACAAAAGACAGTTAAGGTAAGTGGTAATTTCAGTTTTATTCTACAACACTGTGTGAATACTAAGTATTTACTATGTGCAGGTAGTACAGACACGAAATGCACATATCTTATGCTCCTTATTTTTCACAGCAGGATGCTAACTGATACCACAGCATCTGGTATCTAAAGCATCCTGAGATTATTTTTAGTTAATATCACTACCATAGAACATGGCAGAGTATTTACCCAAGATCTCACAAATAAGGCAGATGTATGGCCATATTTTTCCTCAACCTGCTTTGGATCTGCCATGTGAATAAAAAATACTCAGGGTTTAAATACCTCATTGTGCATGTTAATTGCTGCACAACTAAAACTTAACATAGTGCGTGTAATTCAGAAGCAATTATTATTGAATGGATCAAAACCAGTTTCTTGCCCTAGAGCAGGGGTTGGCAAACTCCAGCCCTCAAGCCAAGTCCCATCTGCTGCCTATCTTTATGTCAAAATACAGCCATTCAATTGCATATTGTCCATGGTTTACTCATAATAGCATTAGCAGAGTTGAGTGGTTGTGACAGAGACTTGTATGGCCCACCAAGCCTATTTGCTGATACCTGCCTGCCCCTATAGGCTAGACAGCCTGGAAGAGATAAGGAGAGATCTTATCCATTAATTCACTGGTAGCAAGTGGGTTTTAGCTCAAACACCAATTCAAAACATTAAGTTACCTGGACTACAAAGTAAAGAACTGTGGATAAAAGGATCTACATAATAAACCTGACAAGCTCAGGGAAGGCCTGAATGGGTAGCCTTACACACTCGGAGATCTAAGATAATCATAAAGGATGGTTTGAAATTAAAACTTTTCAACTAAAAGCAATTTATGGCAGGTAGTCATGTTCTAGGCTAGAATTTTCCCTGACAAAGGTCAATTTTTACCTTAATTAAGCCTGTCTATTGTCTTTGTGCATCTACAATAACATAACCTTTGAAATGTCAAAGTAATTTCCTTTTCCAAACCCCTTAAAGCACAGGGACCACATCAGAGATGAGACCACAAAGTCCCTCATGGTTATTGTTGACTTCAACCATCCTGTACCCACCTATGTAAAAAAAGTATGTGTCTATCATTTTACTTTTTATCCAATCCCAAAGTTTCTTTACTTTGCTTTCTCCCACCTTCCTAATCTATCACCAATAGATTTCATGTAACCCACTTATGTCTTCTCTCTTTTTTTTTTTTTTTGGTTCTTTATATATTTATTTATTTATATTTATTTCAGAGAGGCAGAGAGAGGGGGAGAGAAACATCAATGATGAGAACCATTGATCAGCAGCCTCCTGCACTCCCCTTATTGGGAATCAAGCCCGAAACCCAGGTATGTGCCCTGACTGGGAATCTGAACTGTGACCTCCTGGGTCATAGGTCAACACTTAACCACTGAACCATGGTGGCTGGACTTATGTCTTCTCTCTTGATGGAATATATAAAATAAGATGCAAAAACTGCCATTCTTTGGCCCTGGCCAGTGTGCCTCAGTAATTAAAGTGTTGTACTGAGGGGTCCTGGGTTTGATTCAGGTCAAAGGCATGTAACTGGGTGACAGGTTTGATTCCTCATCCTGGTTGGGTTATATGTGGGAGGCAACCAATCAATGTCTCACATCGATGTTTCTCTCTCTCTCCTTTTCCCTCCCTCCTTCCCTACCTCTTTTCCACTTTCTCAAAAAACCAATGGGAAAAATATCCTTGGGTGAGGATTAATAAACAAACAAACGCCTGCCATTTTCTAGAGCATTTTCTCAATTCGTTGAAATTTTGCTTCCTGGTAATTGTCAACAGTTTGGCTCAAATAAACTAAAAAATTATCTACAGGCTTTACCGTTGTAATTAGCTAGCTATTAATAAGAAGAAGGAGCAAAAGGGAGGTCAGACATTATAAGCATGGCCATCTGGACATCTTCACTAGGAAACTACAACTCTACACTGGGAATCAACAAAGGGGAGATGGAGGCAAGCGCAGTGACACAGTGAGGTAGAAAAGGTACCTGTCAGTCAAACCTGGGAAGAGAGATCATTGGCTAGAGGGGACAGAGCCACAGCAAGCCCACAAAAATTTGGGAATACATAATCCTCCAAAGGAGTTTGCTCCCTTACTGGCCTTAGAGGCTGCATGGCCTATGGCTTTGTGGATCCCACATGCAATGGATTGAAGGACTGCAGTTGGGAACACAAATTAAGCTAGCCTGATGCTGGATTGGACTGTGCAGACATGGAATGGAAACTGGGCAACGGCTTTAATCCTAGCCTTGGTAAAGACACAGCTTCCTTGGTGGGACAAAGGGAAATGGGACTTTGGCACTCAAGGGTTTGATTTCACAGAAAGCTTTCTGCAGTTTCTCATCCTGCTGTGCAAGTCTTAGAAAATTCTTTTTCTTATGACATCGCAGGAAGCCCATGAACCCTGGCACCAAGTGGGAACAAGAAGAGTTCCCCAACTGGTAACCAAAGTTTGAATGTTTCCTATGTTGACAGAAAGATTCTGAGACCAACTCTGGACTCAAAGGGAAAGTATTCAGGTCTCAATTACCAATGTCTACTGTGGTTTAGGGGGAAGAAAAACCAGGGTTGTAACTCTAAAAACATTTGAAAACGTCTAGTGCTAGCACTGTTGTCTGAATATTACAAAGATGGATTACCTGCAAAGTAATATGCAAAACAAAACAAAACCCCCCCACAAAAGAACTCTGAAAGCAATCACTGAGAATAGTCCACCTGAATGTCTCTACCAAAAACAATGATTGGGTTCCAGCATAGTGATGCTGCTCATTTTTACAACATTCATTCAACAGCCACCTTATTCACCTGTGAGCAGATTTAGTTGTTTAACACATTAAGCACTCAGGCTGTTTTGTCTTCCAGACAGAAAGTATAGTGTTGACTCACTGGGCGCTTAACGTGCTAAGGCCATTCATGAGGATGATAAAGTAGTGTTATCAGGGTAACCTATGGCCAAAAGGTAAGCCCCCAACATATTAAAAAACTCCATCAACTTTACAGATAAAATAAAAAAGGACATCTTGGGTAAAGTACATTTTTGCATCTGAAGCTAAATCCGACCTACTGAATGTGCCCACTTTGATTCTAGAAATAGTCAATAAATAGTCTAACATTAAAGCATTCATGCCATTAGGGCAGTTTCTCTTCAGATTATTTTAGAAAAGTCCTTTGTTTGCTAGACCTATATCAAGTACTTGCACCCTAGCTGCAAGGGAGACCGAAAGCTAGGATCTGACACTTTCATTTTTATAAAGCAAGGCTGTCCGCCAAGTCTCATTTAATTCTGTCTTTTCAGACGCTGTGAGTCTCTAAAGATAAATGTGAACACTATATAACAAAGATATTATGTTTCTGGAAGACACAGTCTGGCCCGTATGGGTCACACCCTAGCATGACAGGAAGAAATCATGCATGGAGTATTGAAGGGGTGGCAAAACAGTCACTACTGGGAATGAGCGGTAGGGGATGTGTCAAGTCCTATCAAATTTAAATCTGAAGACCCAGAAGCCTAGTTCAAAGATGAAATGATGAAAGCAGTGATCATTAGTAACATTTTCTCATTATAGTAGGGAGTGTGTACTTGCTTTCTTAAAATTGATTTTTGAGAGGGAGAGAGAGAGAAATATTGATCAGCTGGCTCCTGCATGCCCCTTACTAGGATGGAGCCCATAATCCGGACACGTGACCTGATTGGGACTTGAACTGACAACCTATTGGTGCACAGGAAGATGCCCATTCAACTGAGCCACATGGGCCAGGGCAGATTCTTCAGTAATTTAAATAACCTGCTCTTAATGTGTTAGTTTCCACAGTCACAGAAAAAAAGAGATCCCACCACTATGCAGGGATAACCATTATTGGGAGTAAGAAGACTACATGTTCTTCCATGTTCCTACTGAAGCCACATCCTTTCCAAGTCTCCTGAATTTGTGATTCCAGAATTTAACACTAACACAAAAGTGTTCAATAATGTTTGCTGAAAAGGTTGCAGAATAAGATAATGACAATCTCAGAGATAACCCCATTCATTGGGGGACATATTTGTTTTCCTGTATTTCAAGCAAATACATACACAGTATAGTTTCTGAGCTATTGGGGCAGAGGTATAAGAAATCAGAGGCGAAGCACTTTAGTGCTAGCAGATTAATTAGAATTCAAGTTAAGGGTAAAGATTCCTGAACAAACCACACCAATTTTCATGAACGGAAGAATACCACAAATATTTCTTAAAAAAAAAAAAAAATGATTTCAGAGAGAGGAAGGGAGAGGGAGAGAGCAATAGAAACATCAAGGATAAGAGATATGCCTCCCCACTGAGCCTGAAATTTAAGCACGTGCCCTGATGGGGATTGAACTTTGATCTCCTGGTTCATGGGTCAACATTCAACTGCTGAGCCACACTGGCCAGGCAAAATATTTCTTTTAATATAAATTCTCAGATTTTACAATATACCTCTCTCCTTGTGGGTTTCCCATCTCCACAAGGATGGGAAAACTTTTAAAACATAATTTTACAGTCTGTTTCAATATAAGGTTAAATTCAGAAATAAATGCAATTAGTGTCTTCCCATAGAGAAGGAACAAATGACTACAAAAATATTTTCTCATTTTACCATTAACCTAACCAGAATTAAATGACAAAGCTTAACATGACTGCCCCCAAATGCATTTGAAACCATAATAGAAATGCCATGATTTTAGGTTGTGGGTTCATCATTTGCATGACTATATTACGTTCTAAATAAAATTTCAAGACCAGGACATTCCTAGTGGAAAATTCCCTAGTAAACCCACCAAAAGTTCAGAGGAGAAAAATTAAACCAACTTAAAAAAACCAGTGGAAGCCCAGGTACTTTCCATAACTTTCTTGAATAACTTTAATATCTCAATCTAAGCAGTTTATGCTAGCTGCTCACTGCCCACAATAGCTTGTGCAACTCATTTTTTTATGAAGTTAACTAATTTAACTGTTCTTTTTATGCTCTACTTCTTTAGTTTATTCAAAAACGCACTTAATATCCAGGAAAATAAAGACCATGCCACACACTGGAAGTCATAAATAATGCTTGTATTTGGCTTTCACATGCACTATTTCACTTACTTGGTAATTGCTAGGTCAAGTAAGTACTTTATTAAAAAAACTCCCACAAAAACAAAACAAAACAGCAGCACATACACATTTGCATTCTCAGACATTATTAACATGATAACTGAAGTCTGGGTGTTACTTAGATTGTGAGAATAAGCAGTGCATATGGAGAAAACACAAAAGTAGGCAGGCACTTCTTGCAATCCTGTTTCAGAAAAGTATTTTCAGATATTTAACTTCTTTTCTGTCAATACCAAGTGATTCCATTATGGATTTTTAAAGAGACATTATGTTAATCCTGTAATATTCCTATTCTAATGTTCTATTGTACTCTTACTTCACAAATACATCATATAATCCTTACAAACCTTATCAACTGAGAGAAAAAATGGCATGGAATTTTATAAGACTTTAAAAATCTATCAAGAAGAAATTGTGGCTAAAATATGAGCTCTCAATCATTGAACATTAAAAAAAAACAACTCTCTATTTTCCAGGCATAAATATACACAAATGAATCTTCACTATTTCCACACATTTAACTGGTGTATAACTAAGGAATTAAGTGGTTCTCCCATACCCTTAAATACTCATCACCCTAGCAGTACATTCCATCCCACCAGAGTAAAAAACAATTCCTTGGTAGAGATCGTTTCTAAGCTAAAAGCAATGTTGCTTTAAAGTAACATTTTCAGGCCTCCATGTCCTTCCCACAGACACAAAGTAATGATTTTGGACCTCAGGAATTCTGAAATCCTAAAATCTTTAAAACCTGAACGTTTCTCAACTAATTTGGTGACAAAGCCTGACCTGACATAAAGTTTCTACACAGCAAAACTTTACCTAAGCACTATGAGACTATTTACAGTTTTTACATATCCTATTTAGTGTGACTATTCGTGTTTCACTTTAGAAATATTAAGTGCTTGATTAATCTTACAAAAATGCAAAACATCTTTCCCCAAAATTCTGAATTCCAAAATATCTGACACCAAGGGGTTATAGGTGAGGGATTATGGACCTATAATCCACTTCACAGATATCTACTACAGGAACACATTCCCTTGAACATACTTTGCGAGATTCACTGTTAGCCTAAAATTTACATATCCCTTTAATATCATGTAAGACCTCACCTTATTTTTAAAGTCTTTTTGGACTGTGAGAACCTAAGAGTTTTTAGTTCTTTCTCTGACTCTATAAGCACTCATCAAAATTACTCATTTGGGGACTTAATTATTTTAAACTGCTATTTACTAGTACATTTCACATTAACTTTTCATGTCCTTTGTGCCTAAATTTTCAATTTAATCCTACAACGGTATCTGAGAACTAGCTCTTAATGACTTGCAGTTAGATGAAGGAGTCCTTAAGAGACAGATGCTCTAAATGAGGAATTATAGTTGGAAATAGGCACAACACTTTCAAATTATATAAAGGTAGCCTATGATGGAAACTGGTAAAACCATTGAACACTTTATGTATTCTTTCATTTAAAATAATTTTTGAGCACTTACTATGTGCCAGTTACTGGGTAACCATTTGAGATTATGGTGTAAAAGTGACAAGGTATTCCTGTCCTGCTGATACAAATAATTTAGAGGGGAAGAGTAGATAAATTGAGAAACATAGTAATTATTTTTAATATATTTTATTGATTTCAGAAAGGAAGGGAGAGGGACAGACAGAAACATCAATGGTGAGAGAATTAATTGATCGGCTGCCTCCTGCATGCCTCCACCAGGAATCGAGCCCAAAATTTGGGCATGTGCCCTGACCTGGAATCGAACAGGGACCTCCTGATTCATATGTCAATGCTCAACCACTGAGTCACACCAGCCAAGCAAATATAATTATTGAGTGTGATAAGAACTATGAAGGTAACAAAAGAGAATGCTCCTTTATATAAGACTAGGGGCCCGGTGCACAAAAATTTGTGCACTCGGGGTGGAGGGAGTCCCTCAGCCCGGCCTGTGCCCTCTCACAGTCTGGGACCCCTCAGTGGATATCCTATGATGGCCCCAGTCTGCCAGGCGCCTTCTGTGTGTGTGTGTGTGTCACCACTGGGGACCTGCCCCCAGC
>PVJC01034247.1:0-18932 GCA_004026665.1 Murina feae | reverse complement strand
TGCTTTCTGGTGGCTGGAGGAAGATGGGCAGTAGGCAAGCTTGGGAGGCAGGCCGCACCCAGCCCTGGCCACGCTCAAAAAAGAGAACAACATGCAGGGGAGGGCAAGAGTCTGAGAGATCATCATAGAGGGGGTGCCTGCTCCAAGCCTCCACGGTGTGCCTAGGGGCAGGCCCCCAGCAGGTAGACACACACAGGAGAACTGCTCTGAGCCTCAGATGCGGCTGGGGGCAGGTCCCCAGTGGTGACACACACGCACACACACACACACACACACACAGAAGGCGCCTGGCAGACTGGGGCCATCATAGGATATCCACTGAGGGGTCCCAGACTGTGAGAGGGCACAGGCCGGGCTGAGGGACTCCCTCCACCCCGAGTGCACAAATTTTTGTGCACCGGGCCCCTAGTAGATAAATAAAAATAATCTAAAAAGAGATCAGACAGAAGAACACAGTTACCTTTAGTCATCCATTGACTTTCACTGAGTACAGAGATATTTCCCAGAAAGGTGTTAGGCAGGTCCTTGGCTATGAAGAATGAGCATACCAGCAGTCCTTCTAGGCCCTGTTTGGAAGCCTTTATAGGCAGCTTCATGCATAGCTTTGAATAAGCTGAGGGGTTTGAGAAAATGAAAAGATCTGGAGATTATCAGTTACCTCACCCAGCTGTGCCTCTGATAGGTTATTTAACACTGAAAAATATCACAGAACTGCTTGAGGCCACATTTTTTTTACAAGATGGGGTGAAACTAAGCTTACAGTTGTTCATATAGAAAACAAAACAATAATTAATAAATAACACAAGAATAAACTCTGGCCCTAACCGGTTTGGCTTGGTGAATGGAGTGTCAGCCTGCGGACTGAAGGGTCCCAAGTTCGATTCTGGTCAAGGGCGTGTACCTTGGTTTCGGGCACATCCCCAGTAGGGAGTATACAAGAGACAGCTGATAGATGTTTCTCTCTCATCGATGTTTCTAACTCTCTATCCCTCTCCCTTCCTCTCTGTAAAAAATCAATAAAATATCTAATCTAACAAAAGAGTAATATGCAAATCACTGTCTCTCTGGGATGCCTAAGCCACGCCCACCGGCCAAGCCATGCCCACCAGCCAATCAGAGCAACTATATGCAAATTAGCCCAGCTAAGATGGCAGATGGCAGCCACGGAGCTAGAGTAAACAGTAGGCTTCCATTGCAACTGCCTGCCTAGGCTGGCTGAGCCTCTGCTCACAATAACAATGTTTTAATTATAGAAGCCACAGAGCTGAAACAAACAGGAGGCTTCCTTACCTGCCTAAGCCTCAGATCAAAACAACAGTGTTTCAATTATAGAAGATAAATAAACCCCAGAAACCTGATTCCAGCTTGCCTCACTGGGACCTTGGGTCAATGGGAGCTGTGGGCAGCCTGAAAGCCTAAAAATGGCCCTTAGCCCCTCACCCAGGCTGGCCAGGTACCCCAATAGGGACTCTAACCCTGAAGGGACTGTGGGCAGCCTGAAAACAGCCCTCAGCTCCTCATCCAGGCTGCCCAGGCACCCCAGTAGGGACCCAAAACCTGAAGGGACTGTGGGCAGCCTGAAAATGGCCCTCAGCCCGTCACCCAGGCTTACCACACCCCAATGGGGTGAGGGTCCACACTGGGGAGCTTGGACAGCCTGCAAACAGCCATCAGCCCCTCACCCAGGTTGTCCAGGCACGTCAGCAGGTAGACATCCCCTGAGGGATCCCAGACTGCGAAAGGGCACAGGCCGGGCTGAGTGACCCCCCTGAGTGCACAAATTTTTGTGCACTGGGCCCTTGGTATCCTATATAATAAAGAGGGAATATGCAAATTGATCATCACTCCGGTCAATTTGCACCCACAGCTGAGGCTAAGTTCCCATAATGAGCCTTAAGGAGCAATAAGCAGGGACCTGAGGCTGTGCGCCCACCCACCTCCTGCGTGGGACTTGACAGGGGACCTCAAGTCATGCCTTCCACCCACAAGGCTTGACAGGAGACTTCAGGCTGCTCCCCTGCCCTGGCACCAAGCCAGAGGAACTCAGGCTGCACCCTCTTCCCTGGTGCCAGGCTGGGGGACCTCAGGCCATGCCCCCCACCCTGGCCCCAGGCCAGGGCACCTGAGGCTGTGCCCCCTACCCAGTGGGACTTGACGGGGCCCCTCAAGGTGTGCCCTCTGCTCTGGTGCTGGGCCAGGGGACCGCAGGCAATGCCCCCCACCCCAGCACCAGGCCAGGGGACCTCAGACTGTGCCCTGGCGCCAGGCTGGGGGATTACAGGCCACTCCCTCTGCTCAGCAGGGCTTGATGGGGGACCTCAGGCCATGCCCCCCTGCCCTGGCACCCAGGGGACCTGAGTCTGCACCCCCCCCATCTGGCAGGGCTTGACAGGGTGGGACTGGCCAGGTCTGGATCTAACCCAATGAAGGGGGGCTGTCCAGGTTTGGGTCTTGAGCGATTTTGAGGTGCACGTGGGTGGTTGAAGACTTGACTCTGGGTTCCATGGTGCACCCCAGACTCTGACAGGAGGAAGATTTTCATATATGTTTTACTAATTTTCTTTAATCTCTGACACTTGTATTATAGAGAAAGGGCAAATAGCAATATTAAAATATTTCCTCTAATTAATCCCCTTTTAATGTGCATGAATTTCATGCACTGGGCCACTAGTTTTAAATAAAAGAATAAACTCTGTGTTCCAACCATACCCACCTTGTAGGTAGGTCTGTCAATTAGGAGTTTGCACAGATTTCTTGTTCTAGTACTCTGATTCCATCAGTCTCTATAAAGGGGTTTCGCTATCCTAGTGAAGCATCAGCACTATCAGTATTTGTCCCTTATTAAGCACCAACTCAATATGTTGAGCATGGTCCTGAGGCCACTGGAATGTTTAGGGATGCCTTTGCTTCCCACAACAGAGTCCTCTAGAAAAAAGATGACAGCCACTAAATCTTCTTGGCACAATATTTAAAGGTCATCTAAATTTTACCCCAAATCTCATATATTTAGCAAAAAAAAAAGTATTATCAATGAAATTATTAATTTGTATTAGATTAAATGCCTTATCAAGTTTATGATGCAGTAGTTTATTTTATGGTCTCTATGTAAGCATTTACATACTGGGGTCTCCTGTATAATCAATATGTACTGCATATTTATGGTGTGTATTTTTCATATAACTTGTAGTATCATTGACCATTCTAAATTACCACAAATGTTTATAATTTCGTCACTGTTTTGTGAATATGTTGGACATGTTTAGAGAAAACAAATGTTTATTGGTTAACTTCCTTTACTTTTAAAGCCTGTGTGTCTTGGGTTGAGCTAGAAAATAGCTCAACTAATTACCAAAATGTCCTGAATCTAAGTTTTCTAATAATTCTAATCAATTTTCTAACGGTACTAGCATGTCTTCGTAGCACTGCTGGAAGAATGAAATCGGATAAGGCATAAAAGATGGTGAGCAGAGTATTTGGTTCACCTGGTTCACCCTGAACTCCAAGTAGGCTTGCTAATAAATTCTGATCCTTTTGTAAATTTAAGAAACTTACCCTAACCTGTTTGGCTTGGTGGATAGAGCGTTGGCCTGCGGACTGAAGGGTCCTGGGTTCCATTCCGATCAAGGGCATGTACCTTGGTTGCAGGCACATCCCCAGTAGGGGCTGTGCAGGAGGCAGCTGATCGATGTTTCTCTCTCATCGATGTTTCTAGCTCTCTATACCTCTTCCTTCCTTTCTGTAAAAAATCAATAAAATTTTTTTAAAAATTAAGAAACTTATTACAACTGAGGATACATACTACTATGGCAGAATCTCCCAATAGAATTATTAAACTGAGTAGTTTGGGTTTTGTTTGACACACACACATCAAGTTGCAGTTTGCCTTAAGTAAAATGAAAGATATATGTATCTTCTCAAGTTCATGTCAAAAAAATGACAACGTATTTAGAAACTAGGAGAACATTTTGACTCTTCAGGTGTTATCAGGATAGAACAACTCAGTGACCTAGAGTGGCAAAGAAAACAGAATGTGAATGTTTTACTGACCTGTGAGATCGTGTTGGTCTGTGGTATAGGACGTATTACAATTAATAGTGACTTGATGAATGTTTTGGACACTTGAACTCTTTGGAGATAGGGCCTCTAAGTTTGCCCTGAACACACAGAGCTTGACAACCATTGTTTGATTTGTGTAGCAAGGCAATCTATGGGGTATGACCCAGGTGTCTCAGGAGTTATCTTTCCCTTTGCTCGCATTTGCCTACAGACCTCAGGAAGGTAGAGGACCCTTACTGAATGAGATTGGTGATGGGGTCATGATGCTGTGGATCTAAGGATTTGAAATACATGGGTAAAATCTTTCACTATGGAGGCTGCTTCTGAGACAGGCTTGTATTCTGCGCCTCTGACCCAAGGGCCTAAGAGCCAGTTCCAGAATAGCCTTTGTCTTCAGGACATATTGGGAAAAGTTCACTAACTCTTAACCAACCAGGTATGCTATTTGCTTGTGCCTGGAATCTCAAACTCAGCATGTTCAGAACCAATTTCATGATTGGGAAATAGGTGGGTTTTATCTTTGACCTTAATACATGCTGTGTACTTCTGTCCGTTGTTCCCTAAGCATTTTCATATGCACTTTTCTTATCAAACCTGCTCTCGGCTTATTTGTCCCCATTAATGTGGACAGATAACTTATCCTAACACATACAATGATATTTGGCCTCCAAAATAGAACTTGCCTACTTCATCTTTAAGGATAATGCTGCTTATGTTGTTCAAACTAGGTAAAATAGATGAGAGCTAAAACCTCCACAGTAATAACAACAGATTATAAAAGCTTGATGATATGTCAAAATTTTAGTTTCTAAAGGTTAACCATGTTCCTTTATTTGTGTGATATTTTTTATAAATTAATTTTAAGAATATAAAGAACTGGTGATTACATTACCTATTAGAATAAATTATAAGTGAATAGAAAGCTTTAAAAATGAATAATGCATATACATGAAATTAAAATTACAAATACAAGACATTTTATTAGAAAGTAAGGTTATACCTATTATTAAAATAAGAAAGATAATAGCCCTGTTTGATGTCAAAATTGCTGATCTTCCATCCATGTTATTACCCTTGTAGGATGAGAAATAAAAGTAATATAACTATGTAAAATATTTCTACCAACCAAATACCAATATTTCTCTCATATAGATCTAAACAAGTGACTGTAGATTCATTTTATAACTGGCATTGAAAACCCTTTCTAGTATAAATAATCAGTAGAGAATATACAGATGTTAAAATATATTTCTGTTTGCCCTGGCCCATGTGACTCAGTTGGTTGGAGTGTTGTCTTGTACCCAGGAAGGTCAGGGGTTTCAGTTCCCTGTCAGAACACATACCTTAGGTTGTGGGTTTTATCCTCAGTCACAGAGGCGACAGATCAGTGTATCTTTCTCAAATTGATGTTTCTTTCCCTTTCTCCCTTTCTAAAAACCAATAAAAAAAGAAAATATATATTTTTTCATTAAATAGTATATGTTGTTATTTCGTTCTCTTTAGATAGAGGCTATATTGCTATTAATTTGGATCATGAATTTATCATGAATAACATTTGATTTGTTAATGTTTATATCTGGTTAATTATCCATTTTAATTCCTGAAATCATAGACGCTATATAAGAGGCAAAAATCAGAAATATCTGCTAAAATAGTTATTAGTAGATTTCCTCAACTTTCTTTCAGTCCCTTGCCTGGAGATAATACATAGGTGTTTATCCTTTGGCATCTCTCTCCATGCCCATGTACACATATACAGTAAATGTCATTGTCTGTCCCAGGTCTACTCCTTCTTAATTATAACAAAATGAAATCATATTGTACATAGTAGTATTCTAAAAATTTACTTTACAGCTAAATATTTTCCAAATATCTCTTTAGTTGCTAAAGTCTAATGCAATATATTAGTATACAGTTTTAGCTCATTCTTAGTAGTAACTATTTATTATGCTGGAGTATCATACCCTAATTATTCAGCCCTCCTTTTTTGATGGATAGGTTCTTGTTATTTTCTATAAAAAGTAATATATATATCCTTATAATAAAACATTTTATTTCTATAAATTATACTTTTAAGGTAGAGTTAGCAGGCCAAAGTGCATCTGAGGTATTACTAGATCTCACATTACTTTCCAGAAGGCTAACAAGTTACTAGTAAACTCCCACAAGGTGCGAGAACAGAACTTTCTGAACATGCTTTTGAGCACTGAACATTAAAGCTTATTTAAAACTGGTTGTCAGTTTATTGATTTAGAAATGGTATGTTACTATTTTAATTTGTATTTCATTTTCTTTCATGATTTATTGACTTTTTGTATTTTTTTCACCATCAGATTACTATTTTATCTTTAGGATGTTTTTCCAATCTTTTCCTTTTCAGTTTGTACGAATGGTTTCTATTAGTAAAGTTATTAGTCATTTGTTTATCATATATGTTTTATAAATATTTTCCCTGATTCCACCATTTGCCTTTTGACTTTATTCATGGTACAGTTTAAGGAGAAATGTTTAAATTGCATGTAGTTAAATCAGTCATATCCTTTAGGACTATCGATATATATTAATATATGATAAAAGTTTCATTAGACTTTAATTCAATCCAAACCTAAATTTATTTATTCTGGGCAGATGGGCAGATATGTATGTAGTAGCATAAGAAATTAAACCATCGTTTTTCCTTGTGGTTTCTCACTTTCCAATCTTGTTTTAGAAGGTATTTTTTCAATATTTTCTTTGAATAACTTTAAAGAGTTTATTTTTTCCTAAGGTCTTTAATCAGTAAAATTACAGTCAGAAATATTGTGCAGACATCTACAGGGCAGGGAAGACCTCTGGGCAGGGTTTCTCACTCTTTAATGATGAGCCAAGAAAATGACCCTTTCTCACTTCTGTGCTGGGATGGCATGTGATGTGGTATCCATCAAGCGACCACAGAGTAGCCACTTAGAAGAACAGTAGTATGGAAGATGAGTAGACATAACTGAATTAAAATAACCCCACATTTAATCTTGATTTGCTTCATTTATTAATCTATTCAACAAATATTTATTGATACTCTGTTATTTGAGAGTAAATCTCCTAGGCTTTGGGGACACAGTGGAAAGTACTCTGGCCTCATGGACATCACTTTCTAATTTGTATCTCCCCATTGCTTTGCAATGTAAGGGCGTATTTACATGAAGCAAAGCTTGAGGAGATTCGTATAACCGTGTAGGAAGGAAGTTCTAAAAGTAAGCATAAACATTAGGGCAGACTTTACCAATAAACTGCTTTAATCAGGATGTTTTGGACTGCAAGTAACAAAGTCAGTTCATAGACTAAACAATAAGGAAATTTATTAACTTGTAGTAACAGGAAGTCCATAGATAAATCACACTTTGCAGTTTGTTGACTTAGTGGCTCAGCAATATTATCAGGGACTTTAGTTTTTTCTAAATCTCTCCTGCATTGGCTTTAACCCAAGGCTGATCCACTTCATAGTCATAGAAGCAACTAGAAAAGGATACTTGTTCAAATATGACAGAAAGGAGAGAGAAATGTTTTCTCAAACATAGAATAGAATTCCTTTCTTTCAATCTGTTAGGCCAATTAAGTACCTGGAAAATTTTTATGAACTGATTGACTTAGTGTCCTTATTCTCAAATTTCGCTGTCTTTCAGTGATGTTGGTTTATATCAGAATCACCTGGGAGGCTTGGTAAGTGATAGATAGCTGCCCTCCCTCCCCCCGCTGCCCGAGTTTATGATGTAATAGGTTTGGGGTTGGGCTCAGTAATTTATATTTCTAAAAAAATCCCAAGTGATGCTAGTGTTGCTAATTAAGAAATAATGATTTGGAGTAATGAAGATGCACCCTTGCATTACAAACCTATTACAATGGCCAAAAGCCAGGACCCTAACAACACCACTTGTTGGTATGTGTAGCAACAGGAACTCTTATTCATTCCTGATAGGAATACAAAGCAGTACATTCACTTATCAAGACAGCTTGGCAGTTTCTTACTAAACTAAAGATGCTCTTAACATACGATCTAGTAATAGTGCTCCTTAGTATGTTCGGAAAGGAGTAAAACTTACGTCCACACAAACAGCTGCACATGGACGTTTATAAAGCTTTATTCATAATTGCCAAAACTTGGAAGCCACAAAGTTGTTCTTCAGTCAGTGGGACAAATAACCTGTGGTATATCCAGACAATGGAAAAGTATTCAGTGCTTAAAAAAGCTATCAATCCATGAAAAGACATGGAAGAAATGTAAATGCATATTACTAAGTGAAAGAAGCCAACCTGAAAAGGCTAAAGCACAGTATGTATAATTCCAACCGGGTGAGATTCTGGAAAAGGCAAAACTATGTAGACACTGAAAAGATCAGTGGTTGCTAGTGGGGAGAGAAGGGTGAACAGGAAGAACACAGAGGATTTTTAAGGTAGTAAAAATACTCTGTATGATATAATGGTGGATACATGTCTTTATACATTTGACCCAACTCCCAGCATGTACAACACCAGGAGTAAACTGTAGTGTAAACTGTGGACTCTGGGTGATGATGATGAGTCAATGTAGGCACATCAGTTGTAACAAATGTACCACTCTGGTGGGGGGCAGATTATTTGAGGGGACAGGGAGTATATGGGAAATCTTTGTACTTTCTGTTCAATTTCGCTGTGAACAAAAACCCGCTCTTTTTAAAACACACACACACACACATGCAATACGTGTATTCTTGGGTCTAGGGATGGGATCAACTGTTCCTGACCCACAAGTTGTGGAAAACTAAATAGCTGAATGAAATTAGAGATTTGGGGAGCTGCTGGAAAGAAGAAGGGAGAATGAATGCTGGATAAGAATTGACAGGGTCCCTTATAATAGACACTAGAGGCCCAGTGCACATAAATTTGTGCACTCAGGGGAGGGGGTCCCTCAGCCCAGCCTATGCCCTCTTGCAGTCTGGGACCCCTCGGGGGATGTCCACCTGCTGGCATAGTCCTGCTCCCCAGGCGATCGGGCCTAAGCTGGCAGTCAGACATCACTCTGGCAGCCCAGGAGCCCTCGGAGGATGTCCACTTGCCATCAGGGAGCAGGCCTAAGCTGCAGTCAGACATCCTTAGCACTGCTGAGGAGGTGGGAGAGGCTCCCACCACTACTGCTGTACTGTCAGCTGGCAGCTTGGCTTGTGGCTGAGCAGAGCTCCCCCTGTGGGAGCGCACTGACTACCAGCAGGCAGCTCCTGCATTAAGTGTCTGGCCCCTGGTGGTCAGTGTGAGTCATAGTTATCAGACATTCCCAGTCATTCTGTTGATAGGGTCAATTTGCATATTAACCTTTTATTATATAGGATAGAGGCCTGGTGTCTGGGTGGGGGCTGGCTGGTTTGCCCTGAAGGGTGTCCTGCTGGGGTGCCTGGCTAGCCTGGGTGAGGGGCTGAGGGCTGTTTTCAGGCTGGCCACGGCTCCTTCAGGGTGGGGGTCCCCACTGAGGTGCCTGGTCAGCCTGGGTGAGGGGCTGAAGGCTGTTTGCAGGCTGGTCAAACCCCCCAGGGGAGACCCTCACCCCATGGGAGTGTGGCCATCCTGGGTGAGGGGCTGAGGGCTATTTTCAGTCTGGCCCCAGCCCCTTCAGGGTGGGGGTCTATACTGGGGTGCCTGGCCAGCCTGGGTGAGGGGCTGTGGGCTGTTATCAGGCTGGCCATGGCCATGGGCTGGAAGCAGGTATCTGGGATTTATTTAACTTCTATAATTGAAACTTTGTTAACCTTGGTCCCACTCAAAGCCACTGGCTAGACGCAGGTAACTTGGGTTTAATTACCTTCTGTAATTGAAACTTTGTTGCCTTGAGTGGAGCTCAGGGCCTACAGGGCAGGAAGGAATCTTGGCTTCCTCCATCACTGGGGCAATGCAAGCCTCCTGCCTTGCTACAGCTCCCTGGCTGCCGCCATCTTTGTGATGGAGTGAGGGTTAATTTGCATATTACTCTTTTGCCTGGACAGAAGACCCCCAAGCCCCTCCGATCACCAGCTTCACAGAGTCTAGGCCCCTATGATCACTGGCTCTTATCCTGCCCCTGCCATCGCTGGCTCTGCCCTTGCCCCACTACAGCCTCTGGCCAAGGCTGCAGCCTGGGCAGGGGACCCCCAGATCCCTGCTTTGCCGTTTCTACTGATGCCCAGACCCCTGTGATCGCAGGCTCTGCCCTGCCCCCTCCAATCACTGGCTCCACCCTTGCCCATGCCTGAGGCCTCTGGTGATGGCCTCTGGCCTGGGCAAGGGACTCCCAGCTTCCTCTGATGGCCTTTTCCACCCCTCGGGCCCTCCGCCTCCTCCGCCACCTGCCTGGCTAACAGGCCTGACCACTTCAGTGGCGAGGCTGAGCTGGACTGAGTGCCACCATCTTGTGTCCATGGAGGTGGCCATCTTGTGGCTACGGGGGTGGCCATCTTTGTGACAGAGTGATGCCTAATTTGCATATTACTCTTTTATTAGATAGGATGAATTAAATGAAGTACTTGTAGTCAAATTACTGTTGAGAAGTTGGATAAAGTCTTCTTCTAATTTTGAGTAAATGTATTCAAGATTGGGTAGTTATATACTATGCATCAGAATTGAGATCTGCAAAGAACCTCATTTTTCATTAAAAATAAAAACACCTTGATTTTAGTAGAGATACTAGAAATTTTTACTATAGGGGTTACTTGGATCTAACCTTGAGTCCAGTTTTAATGAGAGAAATGTATGGGACCTGAATTGTTTAGAGGATGGTGAGATTCAGTTCTCCGTGGGCCTCTAATACTTTGGCACATCTTGCCAGCAGAGGCCCTGATGGCCTCTGTTCTGGGCTATCTGTTCACGAGTGTTTGTATAGTGAAGAGCCTTGGAAGATAGAGACAGTGCCTGCTGTTGGAGTAGAGGACAGGCTGTCTTACTGTTTGGTATAATACACTAAAGACAGTGTACCTCTCTGGAGCAAAAGGCAGACAGGTTTGCTTACACCCATAATAAAAGGTTTGGATTTCGTAAGGTCGAGGTTCTTCAGATGTAATACAGACCTCCTGCCTGTGCAGCATGACCTGGACCCTTTGTATTGCTCCCATGGGACTTGAAGGCCAAGGGGACCAACAGCAGCTTGAAGCTCATGCTACTCGCTGAGTTGTTAGTAATGAAGTCCTTTATTTCTGACCTAGGTGTCTCACATCTTCTGCCAACATCTGTGAAACTAGGGCAGGTAACGTGTTAATATGAAAGTTGGGTAAAATCTCAGACCCTTCACAGTTTTTTTTGTCCCTTTAGTTCTTGACAGAATATATTTACAAGAAAAAAATTGAGTTCTCTCTCATTTCATCTGACTCCTACATATTATTGACTGGGAAGTTGAGACCTGGATAATAATAAATCGCACAGTGCACAGCTAGTCTATTTGCATGTGTGAACAGCGAATCTTTTTGCACAAGTACACAGCCAGTCTATTTACAAATGTGCACAGATAGTCTATTTGCACAGGTGCACAGCCAGTCTTACGCAGATGTACACAAGTGTTTCACAAGTGCACATCCAGTCTGCACAAGTGCACGGACTATTTGCACAAGTGCACAGTGAGTCTATTTGTATGAGACCACAACAAGTCTGGGTCCACAAATGCACAGTGAGTCTGTTTGCACAAGTGCACAGCAAGTCTACTTACACAAATGTATAGCAGCTGTTTTCACAAGTGCACATCCAGTCTGCACAAGTGTACAGTGAGTCTTTTTGACAGCACAGCAGGTCTGTGTACACAAATGCACAATGAGTCTATTTGTATGAGAGCACAGCAACTCTGTCACACAAGTGCACAGTGAGCAAGTCTCCTGCTGCAGAAGCAGCCCTCAGAGCCAGCACTCGAGGCTCTCAGTGCACTTTGCTTTTTGCCGCACTATAAAACCTGGCTCTGTGAGTAAAACCTGTAGTCCTCTTTAAGTCAATTTAAGGATGTGGTTAGACAATAAGAACTTCCCATTTCCAGATAAAACCAGATAAGATTGGCATAAATGAGTGGGGCGGTTAGTTGTATATAGCATATAGATATAACCCGACAGGGTTATTCAGCCCTAAGAAGTACTTGGAAGAATAAAAGATAATAATCTGTCAAAGTCATTCAGGTGTAACTCTAAGTACAATGTGAGATTAGTTGACCTTTGCTACTATTTCTCATTTTGTGTGTTTGATTGTTGCCCTAATTCTGAGGCTATGTGGCAGTTTATTTTAATTATAAGCGGAACTCTGCTTTACCAGCAGATATTAATATGCCTCCTGCTAAAAGGATATGTAGACCTAGAAAGGTGGCCACTTTAACTGTTTTGCCCTCAGTTATGCTCTCACATTAGCAAGTCCAGCCTACTCACTTACTAGGTGGACACTGGTAACGCTTTTTTGTTTTGACACATTAGATGTATCTTTTTCTCTTTAAAAATAATTTCTTAGTGCTTTGAAATTATAACTCTTGTTCTATATTTTATCAATATTATATCTGACCCATATATATCATACTGATCACATATCAGCTTTAATTATTTTTGAAGTTTATAAATGTTTTGAAAACAAAGACATACCTTTTCACCCTCAGAATTGCCTATAGCGACTTTTGAAAAGTAACACTTTGCCATGGAAGTTAAGAGAACATGGCTCTGGGCTCCACACCTGTCATCCACCCTTGTCAAAGAAAATTGAAGGTTACCTAGGTGACCTATCCATGAGCTGGGTCTTTAATTTCATTGTGGCTATTGGAGCTCTCACTGTAGTCAGGGAGAAAAAGGAAGCGAGGGCAGAGAAATGATTGCTGCAGGTGACCTGTATCCAGCCCACAGAGGACATTATTGACCCTCCCTGCAGGTGCCTTTGCAGGCCACCTTTGTCTAACCCGGTCTGGGAGTGTAAAACATACACGCATGCATTCTAGGATAGAATCCTGGAGTGTCTAAGGTTGATTTTTAAAGAAAGCAGCAATGTGGGTTAATCTGTGGATACTGGTAAAATTAGAGAGGATTTGGGAAGTAGAAATTCCCAGTTAGCAACTTATAATTCTTCCTGATAAGTTCATCAGTTGGATACCCTTTAGAAGCATTTTAATACCAGGTTTAGAAAGATGGACCTAAGCTATTCTTCTGTACAGATTATGAATCTAAGATGATTTAGACAACTGGTTAACATGTAATGTGGTAATATATTTATTGGTCTCAGAGTGTAGAGCTCATAATATATTTGCATTCTCTATCTTTATCCAGCAGTTATGCTCAGAAAATGACATGTTTTTGAATAATTAATAGCAGAATTCAAATTAAAAAAACAAAACAAAATGGGAAGCCATAGACTCTGGTGTCTGGTGCTGTGGTGAAGGTCCCCTTGTCACCCTGAGGTCTGCTGACAGTGTGGAGGGCACACAGGAGAGGCTGTGAGGGGCTGCACCGGCATTTCCACTGTAGCAGCTTTGAACCCATTTCACTTTCTGACTGAGGACTGAGGGGTAAGCAGCAGGGTCTGATCACTCTAGGGTGTGTTCCTACATCTCCGGGTCCCTGTCCTCAGCCCAGCTTGCAGGAGCTCCAGGTCCTATCTGCTAGATCTGTGGCCATACCAGGTGTGCTGTCTATTTGATATCTTTACTTAGATTACCTGTGTAGCTCTGACTCTTCATCCCTAAGATGCAACTGAGCATCTTTCCCCACAGCCTTCCCTGCCCCCAAGATAAGTATTGGTCTGCGTTGTCCCTTAGGTCAGTAAATATTTCTACAAACTTCCCAGCCAGAACCTATTACTCACCCTTGTTCTTTCTACTACTTCATCCCTCCACTGAATTAATCACTGAGTTGTACCCATTCTTTTTCCAAATGCCTGGGTGTTCAAGAGGTGTACCTGCAGTGCCATGCACTAGCCTCAGCCACCCGCCATGCTTCACTGTGCATCCTGCCAGCTCATCATCCTACAGTCCTTTTCAACCCTCCAGACTTTCTCTGTCCCATAGGCAGAGATCTTTTTAAAATGCAAATCCAATCATACCATGTCCAATAAAAAAGACCATAAAATACAGACTCCTTCCCATGCAGCTGCCACCAGCACTTCATGTCCCCTTCCCTGCTTCCTTTTTTAAAAAAGTGGTAAAAATTGTATTTAATACTTTTAAAAATAGAGTGTTTTCAAGACTCAAGATAAACATTTAGACATATGAAAACTCATTTCATGGCACTTGAACGCCATGAATAGAACAATCCCAAATACCACAACAACCTGGCCAGACAGATATCTAGCTCCCAGGTGCACTAGCAACACCTCCCTGCTTCTTTTTGTCACATCACTGCTCTCACAATCTGACATACCAGGTATGGATTTTGCTTGTTTGTTTATCTCCCTCCACTAGAATGTATATACATTCCGGTAGGGCAATGCTTTTGTCTGTCTTAATGCAGTGCCCGCACCATGGCAGGGATGAATGGCGGGCGTCTTTCTCCCACTGCCCAGCCCTGGCCTCCCTCCATCAGCTCTCCACACTGGCTCCTGTGCTGTCGCAGCTTCAGCTTTTATTGTACTTCTTTCCCTTTTGGCTCAGCTTCTCCTTCCTGCCTGAGAAGCAGTGCTCTCCCACTCTTGCCTTCTCTTCAGATCCCTGCTTAAATGTCCTTCTGCGTGGAGGTTGTCCCTAAACTACTTCTAAGCAAGAAGACCATGTGTTCCTTGTAATTTTAAACATCAGACCTCTCTGTTACCCTGGAAGCCTCAAGTCTTCAGTAATAATGCTTGTGGGCACTTGACAAATATTTAGTAAATGAATCCATAGCGTTCAGTCTAAATGAGAACGGACTTATAAGGTTTTTCCTCAAGAAGCCAGTACATCAGTTGAAGTGTGAGGAAGTCAATCTAATACCTCCAGGATCCTTTTCTCTCCCCACCTGAGCTGCCAGCTGAAGGCCTGTGCCCCCCAGGCACACTCCTGGGAAACATCATGGCACAGCACCTAAGTGCAAACGAGTATCAAGTATACAGACAGTGCTCCCGGAGTGGTGAGAATCAGGGGCAATAGCAAGGTCTGGGGAGGTCTTCACATTCCCGACTTAAACACTCCTGACCCAGTCTTCCCCCACCAGCTTATATTTCACTCACATGGGACATTTTCCACTCCTCTGAGCAAATCGTTCTGGCATTCTCTGGAATACCGCCATGCCTTTTCACATGCTGTTCCCTTTCTCAAAACTTCCTTTCCTCCTCTCTCCTGCTGGTCAGCACCTCCTGTGTGTGAAGGAACTGTCAGTCTTTGTCTTATTCACCACACCGACTCAGGGCCCTGTCCATCCACTTGCGGCAGATCTTTATAACGGCATTTGTCCCATATACTCTGCACATACATGGTGTGTCTCTTGCTCCATATCCGTCTATGAGATAAGGAAGACAAAAACCGACCTTTTCATCTTGTGCGCACCAGTGCCAGCACATTTGTTTTGGGCACTTAAAGAACTGTCCCTAGTTCTGTCTGCTTTCTCCTTTAACACATTTCCCTGTCTTCTTTGTCACCAGCCTTCTTGGAGAAAATAATCTGTGGAAGGTCATTATCAAGTTATCGCAGCACTTATTTAATGTGTGTTTCGCTGCTTTACTGTCACATTAAAACGTGTGGCAGTAAAATAAAGTAATAAAACTGTCAATAAAAGTTCCACTTCCACTCAATATTTAACGCTAAAGAGCAAGAGACATTTCAGATTTCCATCCATAATAGTAAAACGGCATTATCAAGGTTGGTAGGCAATTTGCCTTAAGATACTGTGAACTTGATGAATAAAAACGTAAATTATTAGACTACAGTGTAGTCTAGAAAGCAGTGTATTGCAGTGTTCCATATGCAACACTCCCTGAAAAAAGTCAGGATATGAAGTAGCCCCATGCCACAGGCCACCTCATGTTTTTAAACAAAGAAAGGGCAGTGATGGCTGCTGACCAGCAAGCAGTCATGGAAGATTCAAGGAAAATGAAAAATGCCCCCATGATACCATCATTAGTTCATCATTAGTAAGCTATAAGGTACTGCCACATCCATTTTCTTACCTATCTCCAAAATGATTGGGAGGTAGATAACAGGATTGTCATTTTCTAAACCAAGAAGGTGAACTTCCAAAATGAGGGACATTCAAAGGTCACACCGAACTGAGGTACAATTCCAAGTGTGACTGGTTCACATGGGGCTCTTTCTGTTACAGCATGTTACTTCATTGCTAGGCAACTAAAACTGATACAATTTTTGTACCAATTCAAATTGATGCAAATGTAGAATATATTTAGATCTACCATTACAATTCCTAATCAAAGAGGAAATTCATGTAGAGCCCTGAGCTAGGTGGGCTTTAGAAGAGTTGTAGTCTTGACACCATCTAAGGAGGAGATGAGGAAGGCAAAGGAAAGTTCCTTCAGAGTAGGGACACATGTCTAAAACCTTGGGTACACTGCTCCTGCGAGTATAAAACTTTTGGAATTCACAGGAAAGTTAAACCTTCATTTCAAAAATGTACTTTGTACTCAAAAGATAAAAAGGAGAGCTGTCTGAGGCCCAATGCTCAAATAGATGGACTAAAAACATTTTTAAAAATTCAAGAATGCTTATCAGAATTTGAAATGAATGTGGTAACAGATCCCCTATCGTTCAAGCCTTCAGTTCTGTGTAACAGGGTTTAAAGAAGCTCAGCGCAGCCTAACACACACAGAATCAAAGACTTTTGGAGGGTTTTTGAAATGTGTTTTCATTTTTTCAGAGAAGAGAAAAGCAGATTCCTTACTTTTATATACCTGGTTGCTAAGGAATATTTTCTATTCTGTGGTTCAGGTCCATTCTTTGAGCAACAGAGAGAAACACAATAGCACATATTCAGATCTGTGTTTGGCCAGCCACCACCGGGGCAGTGTTTTGCCTCGCCTCTGTGTGCCAGAAAGAGTGAGCATTGTTTCAGGGGAGATGGTAGCTCAAGCCCAACACTGGGAACTGGGAACTTGCATCCCCAGCCAAGGTCCCTGCATGAAGGGGCTGTGATTTGTCGGCAGCGGCAGGGGCAGGAGTTAAGTCAGCATCAGTCAGCAGTGGCAGTTAAGTTTGTACTGGTATGGTCAAAGCTAAGCCAACTATTTTAACCTTGGAAAATATCTTCATGCACAGTAATTAATAGTGGTGTTCTAATGCCCGGCTGATGCGGCTCAGTGGTTGAGCATCGACTTCCGAACCAAGAAGTCACAGTTCGATTCCCGGTCAGGGCACATGCTTTTACCTTGATCTTAGACCTTACAGGCTCCAGAACTGTAAGAAAATAAATTTATGTTGTTTTGACCACCCTGTCTGTGGCACTTTCCTATGGCAGCAATAGAAAATCAATACAGTTCTTAACCCCAACATAGAGATGGACAGCTAAACACAGCTCTTTCAGGCTATGGCTATACCCCCAAAAATCTATCGTTATTTTCCTGTTCTCCTCAGTATGTTTCCTGAGAAACATGTGTTAAAATTTATGTAAACCCTTGTGGGGTTGTGTTTAAATATGATTTTATACAGGTTATTTTTACATTATAATTAGAAGCAGGTTAACTTAGTTCAGTTTATGTGAGTCACTTGAAGCTGACTAAGCCATTGGTAAAAAAACAAGTAGAGAAATCTTTACTGTCTTTAATTGTTCTTAAATTATTAATAGCATAAGCTCTCCCATCAGAATACTTAATATATGAAATATATGAGAATCAGGGATGAGAGAAGAGCAGTCATGTGAGTTTCTTGGCAGCCTACCTGTCATTCCACTGTGTATTGAGCAGAGGACAGATCAACAGCCAAAAGCTGTCAAAGACTCAGAGGAACAAAGGATGAGGAGAGTGGGGACTACTGGACTCCAGGACACATGGCTGCTGTTCAAATGGAGGGTGATGTTTTGATTTATTTTACTTGGCTTATAAAACCTATGAAAAGTGAATACATTTCAAGGTTTCTTTAATATCATGCTATCTAATTTTTAAGACATATCATTAAAGATTAAAAACAAAGTTTTCAGAGTCAACATTGTTATGATTCATTTTTGATCACAATGCATATTGATTTATTTTGAAATCTTAAGTAATTAAAAACTTCATTTTTTTTCTTTGATGGCCTTAAAAACAAATATATATTTGAAAATAAGATACTTAGAAATACTACAATCTGAAATTTTTGGTAAAATAAATGAATTTTTTCTAGTTTATTGTTTGACAAGAATGAATAGAACCTTTCTATTTTTCATGAAAAGTCATAGTAAGGGCTTTAATTTTTTTATTGTGGTAAACATACAGAATAATAGTTATCACTTGAACCATTCATAAGGATAAAATTCAGTGTCATTATATATACTAACAATGTTATGTAAACATCACCACTGTGTATATTGAAAGCATTTTTATCATTCCCCGAATAAAATTCTGTACCCTTTAAATAAGAACTCCCTTCCACCCCAGCCCCTGGTAACTTCTATTCTATTTTCTATCTCTGTGAATTTGCCTATTCTGGGTATTTCATATAAGTGGAATCATATAATATTTGTACTTCTATGTCTGACTAATTTCCCTAGGCACAATGTCTAAAAATCCATCCATGTAGCATATATTCAAATTTCATTCATTATTATGGCATATATATATATATATATATATATATATATATATATATCTAAACTAATAAAAGCGAAATATTAAAATTAACCGTTTCTCCGAGACAGGGTAAGCCACGCCCACCAGCCAATCAGAGCGGCTGTATGCAAATTAGCCCAGCCAACATGGCGGCCGCCACTCACGGACCTGAGTAAAGGGCTGTTTCCATTGCGGCAGGAGGGAAAGTGAAGCTGCGCCCCTCAGCTCAGCTCCGA
>PVJC01034246.1:0-18932 GCA_004026665.1 Murina feae | reverse complement strand
AGTTTCTGTTGTATTAGTGGGTAGATTGAGAAAAAGTGCAGCTCATCTATAAACTCTTGGAAATATAAGTTAGCTAGAATCTTACACATTTTTAGTTTTGGGAGGTAGATATTAAATGTTGAAAAAATGTTTTTATACTTTTTCTCATAGAAGTTCCTTCTACTTAACTAATGTATTAGAAAACCCTCAGAAAATCAAATGATGTCAATTTCAAACATTTTTGCCATTATAACTTGCATTCTGTAAGGTAAGTAATCTGTTATAATTAAACTGTAATACATCAGCTCTTCAAAAGAGCTTCTTCTTCTTTTTTTTTCCCCCAAAGCTAAATGGCAAGTCCTGGAGATGAGTATTGAGAATATCAGAAACAAATTATTTTAATTTAAATGCATGAAAGAACCAATTTTTAGTATTAAGTATTTCTTACAGAGTATCTTCTGCTTTGCTTCCAGGTTGACCCCAAGAGGAATTCTTTGTCATTAGGCAGAGGATAGACGAGTTGAGATTAAGTTGACTAAAGAAAATTTGCCATCATTCTTTTGCACACTCAAGAATTTCAGAATGTTTCATGGAGGGCTAAAATGCCCCCATTTTAATGTGATACTTGATCTTTAAAAGGAATTACGTACTTTATGCATTCTGAGTTGATCCCCTCCCCCACACACACACATTACTGTCTCTTAAAATCAAGTGCACATTACAGTTGCGATGAGATAATGATTATCAATGCCTGCTCCTGTGCAATGAGATCAAAGTGTGCAGATGGACCCTGGCTCACGTGGCTCAGTTGGTTGGAGTGTACAGGTTGCAGGTTAGATTCCCAGTTGGGGTGAGTGCAGGATGTTTCTCTCTCACATCAATGTTCTCTCTCTCCCTCCTTCTCTCTTAAAAAAAATCAACAAAATACTCTTTTAAAAATATGTGCAGATTGGTGTCAGTGGCTTAGCCCTCTTTTATTTCCTAGCAAGCAATGTTGGTGAGATGAGGTGGAATATGTGGTGAAGCAGAGGACATGAGCTTCACTCCCAACCCAAGACAGCTGACAGGCTAGCTCTATTCCATTGCAAAGCCACCTTAGGAGTCATCTCTACTGACTCAGTGTGCTTGTAGATTATTTTAAGAAACTCTGTGCCACCAGTGCTTTTGATGGAACAGAGGTTGGTATTTTGTGGGAAAATATGGACATTCTTGACTCTAGATAGATGAGTGGTTTCAAATTTCAAACTGTAATTATGAAGAATGTTTTAGGAAAATCATAAGCTATTTATTTCACTTATACTTTGATGCATGAACAGAAGTAATGTAACATTCCATATCTTTCAAAGAGTATAAAGTGAAATGTTTGTAATAAAACATGTCATAGTTCATTTGGCAGTTTGGGTTTTTTAATTGAATTTATTGGCGTGACATTGGTTAACAAAATTAGATAAGTTTCAGGTACACAGTTCTACAATGTATCATCTGCTTATTGCATTGTGTGTTCACAAGTCAAATCTCCTTCTGTCAAAATTTATCCCCCCCTTTACCCTCTTCTACTTTACCTCCACCCAACCTTCCCCTGGCAATCACCATAGTGTTGTTCGTGTTCTTGAGTTTTTCTTTTTATAGTTCTTAATAATAACCATTTTTCTTGATAGCATTTTGGTGATAGATAGATAGATAGATAGATAGATAAATAGATAAATAGATATAGACATAGACATAGGTATCTCCTATCCTGATTAATTATTCAAGAGGCTTCCCAGAAAACAATAGATCTCTTTGTTCAGAGTTCTAGAATTGTTTTGCATCCAGGCAATATGTAAATAACATATATATGTTATATTATATATATTAATAGTATATATTTTTATATAATACTAGGAGCCCGGTGCACAATATATTGTGCACTCAGGAGTCCCTCAGCTCAGCCTATTCCTGCCCAACCTTTGGCCTGCAGCCTGCCACCCACCCATAGCACCGCCCACCCCACACACACCACTGCCACCCGCACATGGTGCCCCACCCACTCACACACAGCACCCACCACCCGGCCCTTCGGCTCCGCCCACCCACCTGCCACCCGGCCCATCGGCTCCGCCCACCCACACAGCACCCGGCACCCAGCCTCCATCTTGGCTGGGCTAATTTGCATACAGCCACTCTGATTGGCTGGTGGGCATGGCTTACCCCATCCCGAAGAAATGGTTAATTTTACTATTTCACTTTTATTAGTTTAGATTTATAAAATATAGTGCAAGCATATTCCATTATAGATACCAGTACTTTAAGCTACAAATATTAAAGGATTATGTATCTCTTAACTCCCCCCCAACCCTCCCCAGCCTTCCAGCTGTAGGTTGACAGTCTGTTCAATGCTGTTCTGCCTCTGTATCTGTTTATGTTTATCAATTTATAATGTTCTTTATTATCCATAAATGAGTGAGATCATGTGGTATTTTTCTTTCATTGACTGGCTTATTTCACTGAGCATAATGCTCTCCAGTTCCATCCATGCTGCTGCAAATGGTAAGAATTCCTTCTTTTTGCAGCAGCATAGTATTCCATTGTGAAGGTGTGCCACAGTTTTCTAATCCATTCATCTGTTGATGGGCACTTAGGCTGTTTACAAATCTTATGTCTATCAGATGCTCTTTGATGTATATCAGTACCTCTCTGAAGTACTTTAAATGGTAAATTCTTTCCACAAGTACCTAGAATAATTACACAGAAAATACAAAATTACAAGTAATTCACTTACTGTTATTTTTTAAAAAGTACATTTAGATCAACAGTATTGGGCTTCTTTCCCCTCAGATAATAGTAAATTCATTATATAAAGTGTTTGGTTTATTCACGGTGGCTAAATTATAAGATTCAAGTTCCCTGGCTATTTTTCCAGGAAAGGTGAATACACATTCATTTTAAAATAGGGAGTGGAGTAGGTTAAACAAGGACAAATATACAGGCATTGAAACCCTCAACTTTGTATTTTTGTTTTGTTTCTCTCTGTGTGTCTCTCTCTGTCTCTCTCATTCTGTGTACTTCTGTCCCCTCCCTTTCATTTGGGATTTCTCATTCTTTTCTCAATGACAAGGGCCATTCTAACCTTATTAAGGTGAAACTTGACCGATAGCAATGAAAAGGTCACCTGTAATTCAGGTTACAAGTGATAAAAATTGAGGGCCTAAGATCAACAGAGACTGGGAGGAAAATTGAAAACACAGAGATAAAGATTTACAGACACGAGGCTATTCAAAAAAGACCAAGTGCTGCCAGTCACTGAGAAATCAAACTGATGACCAGAAAATAAGATCAGATTAAGAATGAAGTCGGCAGGGCCTCCTCGGGCCCAGGCAGGAGAGACTGAAATATATTTTTAGCCGATTATGAAGGGTCTGGGAATGGATAACTCTGAAATCCTTTTACACTACATCACAATCTGTCATATATTTCTTGAGAAACTCAATTACCAAATATCCCAGGCAACACGTGTGGCTCCTGTTAAAGTGAGAAGAACTCTGAGAGTGACATGAAATGCTAAATTGGTTTTCAGGGTTCAGGAAAGTATTTTATAAGTAGACATAAACCCTGATTTTCCGCAGCACAGGAAACTCATATCCGCAGACAAGTTACCTGAGAAAGGTAACTAAGTAGATAAAGACAGGGGTCAGATATTTCTGAGCCCTTAAAATGAGCACAGGCATGCATTTTTATTTATAAGTATTTAAGGTCTCTCTTTTTTAAAAATATATTTTATTGATTTTTTTACAGAGAGGAAGGGAGACCAATAGAGATTAGAAACATCAATGAGAGAGAAACATCGATCAGCTGCCTGCACACTCCCCACTGGGGATGCGCCCACAACCAAGGTACATGCCCTTGACCGGAATCGAACCCAGGACCCTTGAGTCCGCAGGCCAACGCTCTATCCACCTTGCCCAAACCGGTTAGGGCAAGGTCTCTCTTATTTAGCTTATCCTTTATCAGCTTTAATTCACCAGGGAGAGGTGCTTAGGAAATAACCAAAAGTAAATAACTATAGGAGGTATATATAGGGTAGGACAACAGTAGGTTTACGGTTGTTCAAATGGTACATGATATAATAATTAACAATAATACAAGGATAAGCTGTGTTTGGTGTACTCACAACGGAATCTTACATCTGAATTTTGAAAGATTCTGGACTTCAATTTCTGGGGGTGGGGGTAGAAGTGTTAAAGAGCACAGGCCAGTTGGGTCTTAAGTTGGAAGCTGTTACGGGTTGAATCATGTTCTCCCAAATCTTATATGTTGAAATATTAACTCCCAGTGTCTCAGAACCTGACAAGAATATGAAAACGTTTTCACAGAGGTGATCAACTAAAAAAATGAGATCATTAGGCACTAGGATGGGCCCTGGTCGAATATGACTAATGTCCTTATGAAAAGAAGACATTTGGACATAGACACATGGGGAAAACATCATGTGCACAGAAAGGCAGCGATTGAAGTAATACTCCACAAACTAAGGAACACAACCGACTGAGAGAAAACGAGAAGTCAGGCAAGAGGCTTGGAACAAATTCCTCCTCGTAGCCCTCAGGAAGAGCAGTTGACCTCAAATAGCTAAATATTTCTCTAGCCAAATAGGTTTATTCAGAATCAACAAAGAATTGCAATTTGGGACGTGCAGTATAATGGTGAAACACCCACATGCCCCTAGACTAAATGGGGAAACTCTTCCATAGAGAAGAAGAGGAAGTTGGGGGAGTTGTCTTTGTTGGCTCTGGGATCGTAGTAGGGTGTGAGAGCTCCCCCTATAAGCCCTCCCATCTCCAATTTTAAAGGAGGTTTCTGTCCATTCATCTTCACGGTACCAACCCTGCTGACACCTTGATCTTCCTTAACTTCTGGTCTCCACAACTGTGAGCAATATATTTCTGCTACTTAGGTCACCCAGTCTGAGGCACTTTATTTTGCCAGTCCTGGCAAATTAGTACAGATATTCGCAATAATGTCCCTGTAGTCACTGAGAATTTTTTAAGGAAAGGTCATCAAAGCAAAACAAAATCCCTCATATTACCGCAACCCACAGTAGGACACTTAGAAGGTCAGGGAAATAAAAAGTGCAGAAAACTACAGGTTCCAAGATACTTGATAGCATCTTCCTTTCTGCAGTTAGAAGAGACTCTCGGTAGGTGACTATCTCTAGGTCTCTGTGCCGCTGCTTCTGGGTTGGCTTGGTCTCCTGATAAGCTGCCCTCAGATGGTAGAGAAGATGGGACTCAGTCAGCTTTAATTCGCCAGGGAGAGAAGCTCACCTTTCCAAAGCAAGGGCCCTTCAGCTTGTGAGCAAAGAAGGTTCCTGTTTCCCTGCGCTATTTAATTATTGTCTATTACTTCACATGTAGTAGGCACTTGGTCAATGGCTTAACCAAAATGATAAATGGTGATAAGAATAGATGGAAAAATTGCTATTTATCCAGTGGGATCTCTCCTTGTGTGCCTAGGAGTATCTCTCCCAACAGGAGGAGGGTTTTATGGTGGAGAAGCTCTTGTTAAGAGGTTAGAAATCCTAAAGCTGGCAACGGAGACAATGGGAAAATGATATAATGTTTTGGGGACTTATCCTACTCATCTATTTTAAGATATTAGTTTTGTGGATGGATACTATGCTCTGATTTCTGTGGTTTAGGTACAGAGGACCCCAAGGCATAATTCTTTTACAGCGTTTAGGTTTTCTTTTTTTTCAAATAACGAACTTTAAATAAAAAATATTTATTTTTTAAAAACAGCATCTTGGTCATAAAAGTCTTGAATTTCATTGCTAAACATTTTCAATGTAGCAATTATGAAAAAGAAAATTAAAATGTTGACATTAGTATAATTTAGAGATAACTATTAATATTTTTATGTAGTCTATCCAAGCTATTTTTCTTAAAAAAAAAAAAACAACACACCTGTGTGATTTAGAAACAGGGCATAATATTGGTCTATTATTTAACTCTTGTTTTAATGTCTTTTTAATTATATGGTTTTTAACTTTATTTTTATTGTTGACACGATTACAGATGTCCCCATTTCTCCTTTCCAACCGCCACTCAGCCCCACCCCCCTTCCCTCTGGCCATCCCCAGAGGGATGTCATGCACCTTTGTCTAATCCCTTCACCTTCTTTTCATGTTTTTGAAGTTGCACCAGACATGTTTGTAAGGAAACAAGAGAATTAGTAATAAGTACAAGAATTCATTTGGAAAACATATTCTGCAACTACTTTATCAGATTAAATTAAATGTACAAGTCACCTCCCTTGAGAGTTGCTTATCTAATGTGTCCCCTGAGAAATTCATTCATACGAATTAAATTATTTATTTCTAAAGGCCTCAGGGGTAAAAAAAAAAAAAGTAAAATTCCTTATCAGCCACATAATGATAATGGGAAACAGGTAAGGAGTGTATGCTTGTAAAGCAAAAATGGAATTTTCAAATTGAGCTCCAGAGAAGCACAACCATATATATGCACTCTACACAAAGACAAGCAGATGAAACTGACAGGTATTTCAGAAACACTTGATAGCATAAATGGCTGATGACACTACAAAATAACTACTCCTTATAGCTGCTGCTTCCTCTCTTAGATACAGGCTTTTGAACATGATACATCTATGCATTTTTGCAAAGAATATAGCCCTAATATCAATTACATTTGTATGGAAAGTACTGTTTCAATACTTCTCTCAAAAGGCATTTCTGTGCTCATCCATACACACTACCCAGGAACACTGAAACACAAGAGACAATTGAAATTTAATGTAAGTTAATTGGGGAAGTTATGTAGAGCAGTCATAAACTCTCACTGAAAATCTATTATATGCAAAAATATTCATAGATGTGAGCAGTCTGTAATAGGCAACCCTATTCTGATTCCTTTTGAACATATAAGAGTTTATGTATTCAGCCTCCTACTGTGATGGCAGACAGACATGAGCAGAGCAAGGATGATGGACCAGGTACCGAAGGTCACCCGGAAGGAAAGCCCCAGGGGCCTAGCAATGGGCAAACCTGGGAAAATAAAGACCTAACCCCCAGGGTACTTCTCCTTCCCTGGCAGATCACTGGGCCAGCGGTTTGGATCTTACCTTTCCTCCCTAGAGAGAACATCTGGGCCTCAGGAACCTGGAAGGACACACCTGGAAAGCTGATGAATATTCTATTGAGAACCTGTCCTATGACCTCCCCTAGATTCCTGCTTGCAAGAGAGAAATAACAACCCTCAGGATGAAGGACCCAGCACACTCTCTCCCTCTGCAGACCTCTCCATGCTACTCCCCCTCTTCTTCCCCAACAGGCAAGCATTGTCTGAACTCTAAGGGACCCCCCAAGACTTTCAACCAGGGAAACTGCAGCTTGGCCTGGGCTAACACCCTGAACCTGTGGTCCCCAAGGCCCCCTTTTTTTCTGACCTAGTGAGTCAAAGCAGCCCAGCCTAGCTCGCCTGTTGCTTCTTCTATGCAAATACTGTTTTTGTTTCACTCTCCTGAGTGTGCTTTTGCTGCCACCAATAAATTCTTGCTTGCTTTGCTGCATTTTGTCTCCTGACTGAAATATTTCCTTCAAGAGGACAAACCCTGTAACACGACTGTAATCTGCATTGCACTTGTGTAGTAAACATCCAAAGGGAAAATGCTCCGTGGTAACCATTTGTATACTGAAATTACGTTTTGATGACAAGGCAATTTATCATTAGCACTCTTCTAATAAAAAAAGAAAACCTATCTGAAACGTCCATCAAAAAGTGACTGGCCTGGCCCTGGGGATGTGTATTGGAAATCACACTGAACCTGCATCCAAAGCATGTGCCCTTGACCGGAATTGAACCCAGGACCCTCAGTCTGTGGACCCACACTATATCCATTGAGCCAAACTGGCTGGGGCTGGAGTTTTGCATTTTTTTAACTATGAGAAATTAATTATTTTTCATAAAACATTACCCTTACTTTTATTTCCCTATTTTTATTAAAAAGGATGTTCTACTTCCTGGATTAATCTTCTATACCTAAAATTGTATTCCATCTATTTTCAGTCTTTGTATTCTGCATTCTACCAGACTCCCACCCCCACCCCCCATTTCCCCGCACCCTCTGTGTGTATTTTAATTTCAAGTGACTTTTTCTTGTTATCTGAATGTTACTTTTTCATAATATGTGAGTCTTATTTTATACATTTCTCTGTGTATACCAGTTAGAATTTCTAAAATCTCTTCTTCCTGAATTACCTCTGTAAATTTTGATCTTTTGAATTGTGACTCTGTTTTGATTTGTTTCTCTTCTATGCTGTTGACTTCTCTCATTTGTCTAATTATCCTTGAACAAGTATGCATATTTTAAGAGTGAGAAATTGGGTGACTCTAAAAGGTAGGTATGCATTTCCGCCATTGTGTGTTTATAGGTCTGTTTCCCCAATAAGCTGCACAACAAAATGGCAAGTCTGGCCAGACATGCTATAAAAATGGATGTAGTATGTCAACTATTAGGCTTTGCTTCAGGTCTAAGTGATTGGGATATTAGTTGGAAGCTGCAGATGCCAGAATATGAAGGGCTTTAACTAAGGGTGGCAAGAGTCACATCTACATCCCTATTTCTTCTCTGAACATGCGTCAAAACTTCAGTTAACATTACAAGCAATTGTAAAGTGATAAATAATTACCTGCAGCTGTAATAGTTAGACTTCCCATGGCTCTAATTCTCTATCCTCAGAAACTGGTTGGTAAATATCTTAGAAATCAGTAAATCTTTCCAATTCAGTTCAGTAATTCTCTATAGTTTGGTGCATAATAATTGTCTCAATAAAAAATGAATGAACTTCAGAAAAATACCAGTGTTCAGGGGGAGTTGTCTCAATGTTATATGCTGATTTTATATTGGATTTGATGTACTTTTGTTATGGGCCGGGTGCCCTCTCTGTTCCTACCTGCTGCCGGTGGGAGTGGAATTATTGTGACATCACAAGGAAAGCAATTTCCTGAGACTCCCGTGAGAGAATAAGTGATATGTATTTTTGTGGCATTAAACCCTTGGGTTTCCAAAGACTCATTTCCCTCCAGCTTGTCTTCAGCAGAGCTAGAATTAAGGCCACTGCCTAGAGTTCCTGCTCCATATTAAAGTCCAGTCCAGCCCAGGATCTAGCTAGCTAGCTTAGCTTGTGTTCCTAGTTGCAGTCCATTGCCTGTGGGGTCTCCATAACCACAGGCCATGAAGCTGCTTAAGGCCATGAAGCTGCTAGGTCATGAGGCACACAGACAAGTTGGAATCACGGAGCAAGTGAGAACCAAGATCCCAAAAGCAGGCAAAGGTCAAGAGAGAGAATTCTTTGATGGGGGTTTTAACCTTCCAAGATTTAAAGCACCTTCAGTAGCTCCATCCCTGGCTCCCCTTTCCCCCCAGGCAATTATCTTTTTCCCAGGTTAGACTGACAGGATGATGCATCTTCCCTACATCACCCAGACTTCACTGTGCTTGAGCCCATCTCTCCATGACAGTCCAGGAGGGGGGAGGAAGGTGTGTTAATCCCCATGGAGGTACAATGCTGAGATTCCTTGGTCTGTGACATGGTAGCTTCCTGGTGAAGCTGCCCAGATCATCATACTTACAATGTCTGGCTTCCCCTTTGCTTTCTTCCTATTATTAATATTGACTAGCTAATTATGGGGATAACACTTGCATGAAAATTATTGCAAGGGCTTCAAGCTAGTGAAAATAACAAAGTTGCTAATATCAAGGCTATGATTGCTCAGTCCAATGAATTAAAACCAAAGAGTGATATTTGAGAAGAGGGAATCGTCTGCAGCCAAGAACTGAACTGAGGCCTTGGAGGAAGAAGATGTAGAAATATTGAGTAGTTAATGGCACATGCACTTGAAGGAGAATTGTAGCACTTGCTGTGAAGGGATTCCAGTTGTCTAATGGACTGTGTACAACTGGGGAGAATGGGATATGACAAGAATCATTACCGAGGAGATGAGAGAAGATGAAGTTGGTAGTGAGCCAGGTAGAAGAAAGGGAGTAAATGAGTTGTCTGCAAAATACATCCATGGTGGCTAAATGAGGGCTGACTGGGGAAGTGCAATTTTGGCAACCTCCTTAGTTGAGCCTAAGATAGATTAGAATAAAAGTTTTTCTGAACTACTGGCATGAATATTCCATTACTGACACAACCCTCTTTGTGGGATGTGGTTTGGGGGTGTTAGGGTGGAAAGGGATGGAACAGGCTTTTTCATGACTTAAAATATGTGTAGTAGCGACATGATACTAGTTGCTTTGGGAAAGTGAATTACATTTCTGAATAAAACAAATATGAGAACCCAATGTCAAAGAAGAAACTTCCTTAAAACAGTATTTTGAAAAAGAGGGAATGTAAAGCTCATTCTTTAAAAAAAAAATGTTTTATTGATTTCAGAGAGAAGAAGGGAGAGGGAGAGATAGAAACATCAGTGATGAGAGAGAATCATTAATAGGCTGCCTCCTGCACGCCCATAGTCTGGGCATGTGGCCTGACCAGGAATTGAACCATGACCTCCCAATTCATGGGCTGACACTCAACCACTGGGCCACACTGGTGGGGCTGATGCTCATTCTTTAAGATTTCCTAGCCACAAAGGTGCCAAAAGCTGGGTTTTTAGCCCTCCACCATTTGTGAAAAAGAGAGATCTTAGTCAAAATACATAGCACAGAGCAACCACAGGCTAAAGTCAATGCAGAATGGTAAACACATAAAAGGGACAGCTTGAAAGATCCTTTTCCAGAGGTGAAACCACAGACAGACTTTTATTGTGAATCAATACAACAGTCCAAATCACCTGATGATGGCCCAAGCACATAATCAACACAGATAAAGAACTAAGTCCCAGCCCCACTTTCTGAATGGCTCTCACAGGACTAGATGCCAGCCTTTAGAGACCTTTTGCTAGCAGCAGCATCTGACTTGCTGGCAGGCTCTTCAAGTAGTTTCCCCGGCAGCTTTGAAGTTGCCTCTAAGGCAGTTATGTGATTAACCTCCTCAGAGAGCCTGGGTGTATCCTTGGACAATACAACTTCTCAAAAGGTAGGTAATTGCACTTCCCATCAGCTTGGGCTGACAGTTTTCAAGAGTGAATATCTATTTGGTTAAACTAAATAAATATTCATAGTCAGTTTTTCAGGATATACATTTCTAAGCAAAAATCCTGAGTCGTCGGAGAAAACAGATTTATTATGTTTTGATTTCAGATGCCTGGTCTTCCTGGCTTCCTGGTCCCTATTCTTATTTTAGAGTCCCAGAGATCCTTCTTCAGCTTCTCTTATCCTAAGTAACCAACCACTTCCTTCAAGATCCTTCTAACAGTAGATCTTATGGTAGAATTACAAAAGAAGCAGAAGTTCAGGGGGAAAAATAAAGGAAGATTAAGAATGGTTATTGGATATGTCTTCTTAGTTTGCATCATTATAGATGTTTGACCAGCAGTGCATGGCACCTAAAGACAGATATGCTAAGATGAAAAATGAATCACATCACACTAAGGAAATCAACACCAAATAATCCTTCTCAGTAAGCATGACAGCTTGTTAAATAATGACCCTAGGGCATACACTTCCTTTCCACGCATACCTGTACACTTGGGGAATAAATGCAGTCATTGTTAGAAAGACTCTGAAGTGTTCTGTGCATCACACAAGAACTTGATCTCCTTCCTATTTTGTTAGAACTGTAAATGACAACGTGTGAGTTGTGTTCAAATAACTTGCCAGGGAGATGCCAGAGCAACCTGAAAAAAGAGGTCCAAGGGTTTGCCAAAGAAACAATATTATATTGGTCCCTGATTAAATTTCATGAGAATACACACACACACACACACACACACACACACGCCAAATATATAAAACTGAGGGTAGATTCAGTGGGATGCATTTTATCTTTTACCCAGGGCCCTGAGATTACCAACATTATACATGTACTATTCTCATTGTGTTTAGTGAAAGTCTGATTCATCTTATTTGTAAAAACTTAAAAGCAATGAGAGATAATTATGTTTTGGATATTAGTTATATAGGTGTTGTTTTGTGTGTCTGTGTGTGTGTTTTGGGGGGTGGGAACGTTTTGCATTTCTATAAATTCCTAATAATATACTGGAGCTGCATATAATAAACACTTACTTAAAGTTTCACATCAATAACGTTTAAGTTATCACTTGCTTTTATTTGTAAACAGGTTCTTGCTGTACATCCAAAGAGCCTTTCTACATTTTAATGACTGTGCATATTTAATGTATTAAAATATGAGTCGCCCTGAAGTTAGAAATAAAATAATGCCATGTCATCTGTCTTCCACTCTCTTCTGTGCCACTGTGTGGCTCCTCCTTCCTCCCCCTCGCCCCCCCGCCCTGTATATTTTTTCTCTGTTATTCTCTGACAAACAGCATCTGCCTGGTTAGGGCAGAGGTTGTTCTCTCTGTACCAAGGGTAGAAGTAGGCACGTTCATCCTCAGGACCCTTCTTCCTTAGCCAAGGGTACAGAGAAGATTACAAATGAGACCAGACTTGATCTTCAGCCAGGGGAGACAGAGCTCATCCATCTTAGCCATCAGTCCATCCCCTGCTGGACTCTCCAGGGAGGCCAGATGGAGAGAAGGTTACACAGAAAGTTTTCGCATCTTCTTTTCCCCCATCATTTTATTATTTGTGCTTGGATCGTAAGTCACAGTAGAAAGGGAGTCCAAATAGCAGGTCTTTTATTCAACAAATTTACTTTTGGACTCCGGAAGGAAAGCTTCGAGCACTGCAATTGACTAAGAAATTAACCAAGAGTTATTCATTGTATGAGTTAGAAGTTTAACCTATTTCTTGTGGAAAAACCTTATTCTATTATTTGGCTGAAGTGGAGATTTGGCAGTTGTCCTCTTTGAAGAATACAGGATACAGATACTGACCCAACATGTCAACATAATATAGTCTAGTTTGACATCAGAAACCTAAATATTTACACATAAGATAGTAAAATGAGAGCAGAAATTGTATAGTTTGGAAATGTGGGGGAAAGGCTTGCTTCCAGTGTTATAGGCAAAAATCCCATTTCTTGCCCTAACTGGTTTGGCTCAGTGGATAGAGCATAGGACTGCAGACTGAAAGGTTCCAGGTTTGATTCTGGTCAAGGGCATGTACCTAGGTTGCAGGCGCATCCCCAGTAGGGGGTGTGCAGGAGGCAGCTGATCAATGTTTCTCTCTCATCGATGTTTCTATCTATCTATCCCTCTCCCTTCTTCTCTGTAAAAAATCAATAAAATACATATTTTTAAAAATCCCATCTCTTTTGAGTGGTGAAAACTTCAACAGCAAAGGTCTAAATAAAATCACATTCATTTCCTTCCTTTCCCATCCTGTTTAATATGCTTTCACCACTTTCTGTCACAGAACTTCTTTATTTTTAAGTATAGTTATGGTCACAAGTTGCTCAGTTGCATTCAAACTTTAATAAATAAGTAAAATCCCAAATTACCTTTGGTATTCATTTGAAAAGTTTATACAATCCTTTACTTTTTCATCCTTTAAATTCACCATGCCATTTGCACCTCATGTAAGGTACGTAGAGGCGAGAATTATTATCTGCATCTTACAGATATGACAACACAGGTTCAGAGAGATTAGGTGACTGCCCCAAGCTAGTGAGTGATAGATACTGCCAGAATCTGACACTTTTTAGATCGAAAGCCAGAGGTTTCCAAGCAACGTGTTCCAATGTTTTGATCTCAGCTTTAGACTGCCAGCTGGAGTGTAGGTGCCACTAATCACCAATCCAGTTGCCTCTAGTTGTAAGAAGCCTCATTCTTCTCTGGACCACGCACCAATTGCCATTTTATGTGTCCTATGTAAGAGTAGAGTAAGAAAGTACTGCTATATTTCCAAGGCACATTTACTAACCTAGTATAAACATTATTCTAAATGCATTCTAAGATTGAATTCTAAGATGACATTCTAAGATTGAATTTAATTCTAAGATTAAATCTTATCATGTGGGCTCACCAAAATGCATTTCTTTATCCAGAACACTTACCAATTCCTGCCCAGATATCTCTTACTATTTTTTCAAAAGAACAGGTAAAAGAATATAAGTATCTATATGTCATGGATGGGTAGATGGATGGCTATAGATAAGTATGGAGACACATGGATTCAGATGGAGATATAGTTCTAAACTGTTTGACGTTCTAAATCTGAATTGTCCAATCAATTAGCCATTCCACTCTTAAGTTCAGCGTATCTCTAGAAGCTATGACAGTAATTCAGATGAATCCCCACTCAATAAAAGTAACAAAATGAAAAAAAAATACTTTTGAATGTTGTTTGCCGTTCACTGTTTATCAGGTGCTTTTATGTGTTTTCTCTTTTGAATCCTCACAACAATTATGAAAAGTAGCTGTTATTATCCCTGAGTTTCAGATGAGAGTGTTTGTGAACTAGGCTTCCTTGCCCAATGCTTTCAGTGTATGTCCCAGCATGTCATTTCTGACAAAATGATTCTTCCGCTAATACTTATCGTTTGGTTTCCTTTGCAATATCCATAAAATTCTTAAGATAGTTTTTGTCTTCTCTTCCTTTAACTAAGGTATCTTGAGCAGAAACAAGTTCATCTATCTCCCAAGCTCTGGTCATTAACTTCACCTGTCTCCTCAAACCTTCAGGATTCTCAGACTCACCTACGATAAACAGGCTTACAATAGATTTCAGAATTCAATGTAAAGAAACAATATGACAGAAATATTGGGAGACATAATTTCAGCCAAGGGAAGACCACTTCATCACAGGAACTTTTCCTAATTGGTGTCTCTCTACTTGCTCTGAGGAGGTTAAGCCCACAGCAGTCGGGGAGGAGCACACCGCAGCAGTGGGAACTGTACACCCAGATCACATGACCAGAGGCCCAGACCTCTTTATCCACTGCAAGAACATTCTGACTCGCAGCAAAAATAGTGCCGTAATTTGCTCCACTGCCCCGAAGTCACACTCAATCCTCACTCTCACATAAGTATTTCATATTAAAGAAACCTCTTCAGAGCCCCAGAACTCACATAAGCTTCTTTCAAAATGACAGATGACCCTCTGCCCCATAGACAGATTTCACTGACTGCCTGAGTATAAGTTGCAGACAGAGTGCTCTGTGATGAGTTTCAGTAACAACAGTTATTCTGCAGCTCACAGCCCTAGTAGGGCAGACAGCAGTGAGGAGCCTTAACACAAATTCCTGGCTGGACAGCAATCTGCTTGAATGTGTCTGGTAAGACTTCTTCCCTGCCTTGGTACTGGATATCAGTGATTTCAGAGTTGCCAGATTGACAAACACAGAAACTATCATGTGAAGAGTGCCCAAGATTTGAAATAGCTTGTTTTTAATGCTGTGGGACTTTTTGGAGCATATGTGCTAATTGACCATTATATGAGAAACATTAACACTGACCTAAAAACACGAAGACTCAAGTCAGCTCTTTAACCAAAGTGTCTCTATTCTTGGACAAAAGCTCAAGTCTTTCCTCTCCATCAGTCTGTAAGTTTCTTCAGCACTCCCAGACTCCATCAGATACACTTCCACTCCGCATTCCACCAGACCCAACATCACAGGAAAGTGATGGGAAAGGGGGACAATGAATCAGTGTCCACAAAGCATTTTCCTCTCCGGCCCGTGTGGCTTTGTGGTTGAGTGTCATTGACCCATGAACCAAGAGGTTGCCGGCTTCCTTCCTGGTCAGGGCACATGCCTGGGTTTCAGGCTCAATCCCCAGTAGGGGCCATATAGGATGTTTTGATCTATCTCTCTTTGTTTTTCTCTCTCTAAAATCAATTAAACACACACACACACACACACACACACGCAGCATATTCCTGTTTTATCCATTCATCCCTTGGTTCATTTATTTATTCAATTATCAATATTTATTCAGCAACTACTATATGTCAGTCAGTGTTTCAGGCACTGGCTATAGACTGGAAAATAAGATAAAATAAAGTTCCAGTAGCAATCATGGATTATGAATCCTACAGTCTAGTGGAGTCATAGGGTGTGTGTATGTAGGGGGGCGCATGCAACTGTCTGTCATCAGTGTCTGTTTCTGTGTGTATAAAAGAGTGTTAGGACAAATCTCAGAGTCAGGGAGGGAGAGGGACAGGAAGAGATTAACCAAAGAACTTATATGCATATATGCATAACCCATGAACACAAACAATAAATAGTACAGTAGGCCTTAGGGGGCCAGTGGGGGGAGACAGAGGAGAGGGGTATTAAAGAGGGGGAAGGGGGACATATGTAATATTGGAATGAGGAACATCAACCAAGAGTTCTGTATTAGATTTAGAATTATAAAATCTCATTTAGACATCCATTGGAATTATCACATTGCAGTTAGAATATAGGTCAGAGAGAGTTTGAAATTTAACTTATAAATTAAATATTGATCCACTCACCATATAGGTGAAATTTAAGGCAAAGGACTAGGTCAGATCACTACAGAGTAAGAGTAAACAGAAAAGGGAAGCCTGAGGGCTGAACTTTGGAGCACTCCATCAGTCAGAAATTGCCCTGACCGGTTTGGCTCAGTGACAGAGCATCGGCCTACAGACTGAAAGGTCTCAGGTTCGATTCTGGTCAAGGCATGTACCTGGGTTGCGGGCACATCCCTAGTAGGAGGTGTGCAGGAGGCAGCTGATTGATGTTTCTCTCTCATCAATGTTTCTAACTCTATCCCTCTCCCTTCCTCTCTGTAAAAAGTCAATAAAATATATTAAAAAAAATTTTTTTAATAAATAATGAAGATGATGATGCACCCATAAGAGTTTCAGGCATGAGGGAAGTAAGAGGACAACTAGGGATAGTGCATTCCTTATTCATGTTCCTACTGGCTATAGGAAGAGCATAGTTTTGCTATCTATAGGAAGAAGTTATCATGGTTTATCTAGCCTAAGATGAATGTTCTTTTTTATATTTTACATGTCTGAAATCAGGATACATCTTAGGACTATGTCACAGTTTAATTGTCAGATATTTTCTTTATCACACCAAGACACCTAAGCCACGCCCACCAGCCAATCAGAGAAGTTGCATGCAAATTAACCCAGCCACGATGGCGGCTGGCAGCCACAGAGCTAGAGCAAATAGGAGGCTTCCATTGCACCAACGATGGAGTTGAAACTGCCTGCCTAGGCCGGCTACAGCCTCCTCTCAAGGCAACAATGTTTCAATTATAGAAGATAAATAAACCCCAGAACCTGATTCCAGCCAGCCTCGCTAAGACATTGCGTCAATGGGAGTTGTGGGCAGCCTGAAAACAGCTCTCAGCCCCTCACCCAGCTGGCCACACCCCCAGGGGTGAGGGTCTCCACTGGGGGGCTTGGCCAACCTGAAAACAGCCATCAGCCCCTCACCCAGGCTGGCCAGGCATGCCAGCAGGTGGACATCCCCCGAGGGGTCCCAGACTGTGAGAGGGCAACGGCCGGGCTGAGGGACCCCACTGAGTGCACAAATTTTTGTGCTCCGGGCCCCTAGTATAAAATAATAGGAAACAAGTTAATGAGTTTCTTCATGTGATATTCGAATAGGAGGACATTCTCAGTCACATGGTATGTTACTTATAGTGTAATCTTTATTATTTAGTGGTGAATATATTATGCTCATAGTATAAGTCTATCCAGTGACAATTCACTCCTCTATCAAGTAAATAAGTTGAAATCATTCTTGTAACTGTCACAGCAATTGAATATTTTCAACTTGCTGGAAAAAAAGGGAAAATCATGGCCATGAAAGAACACTAATAAATGTTTATTATTCATGGTAATTTGTAACAGAGGTTTACCTTCAAACATGTAGCAATTGATTTTCTCATGCAAATTGACACTGAAAATGGATTTAAATTATACAGCTATCCAAAGATTTTATGCAACTTTAAGCCAAGAACTTATTATTTTACCACAATAGTTAGTTGTACAGTTTGTGTGGTCATTGTCATTTTTCATTGATGACATACAGAAATTGTTTTTGCATTGTCACAAGCTGATATTAAATTAAGGTCATACTGAGACAAAATATTTTGAAATTTATCAGCAAACATGTGAGGTGTATGGATATAGAGCATTACAATTTATGCAACTCCTTCCTGCCATCGATGACTTTTAAGTGATGATATTTGAATAGGTTACTGCTTGAATGAGCTTTCTATAATTTTCTTAGAAGTTATTTACTCTAGTTTATTAAATTATTCTGTTTCAAAGCCAGAGATGACCTATTATCCTAGCTTACCATTTTGTAAACAAATTGTTCAGCTGCAATAATGAGTCGAAGATCAATTAAGCACAAGCCCCATAATGTATCAAGGCACAAAGATCTCTTTTTTCAATCTGTTTGAATTTAGAAAGAGACCGTCTGGTTTAATCTGTCTCCTGAAATGCAAGGTCAGCAGCTGGAGGAGATCAGCTGTCACTCTCTCTGACATATTCAATCAATCACACTTCGTTGGCCATGCAATTGGACTTTGGAATTTAAAAAAAATGATTTTCTCATTTCTACCATTAATGCTTATGATGAAAGCAAATGAATATTGATTTCAAATTTTAAACAAATGCTGAAGTCTAGTTTTCATGTGTTACTCAAACAGAAAGTTTGAGTAACACATAAGCTCCCGAAGTTAAAAAGCAAAGAGGTAGATTGCTTTATTTTCCTTTGAAAGTGGAATTACAGTTAAAACTTACTAATGCAAATACAACAACAACATGTGCCTTAGAAAATGTCTTATATTTCATTTTAACATCATATTTGTATCTAAAGAAAAATGATTTTTTGCTAATAAAATGAAATAGAAAATAGCCTATAGTTTATTTTCCCCCAATAATCATGAAAAAAATGTACATTTTAAAGATTGGAGCACATATTCTTATTAGAAAACCTATCGGTTCAAATAGGA
>PVJC01034245.1:0-18924 GCA_004026665.1 Murina feae | reverse complement strand
CAGCGTGGGGTTCTGCATAGTACCCCAAAGACAGATGCTCAACACTACTTGTGTGTGTGACTCTCCAATCCATCTTGCATCACAAAAGAAGTTAAGTTCATTTTGGAGGCTTTCTCATCAGCAGGGAGCGTAGACATACCCGGGATGAAAAGAGAACTGGAGATGTTTTGCTCTCTGCAGTCATGTGGGCACTGCTGTTTGTGAGAGTTTCTGAGTTCCGGTCCTGCTTCCCGGCTGCTTTAGATGCAGTTGGCCATTGGGGATGAATGAACAGACCCCAACATGCCGCCCTTAGCTGAGGAGGGAGCCACCCACACGGACACTTGGAAACACAGTGATCCCTTCGAATTGGCAGAGAAAAGGAAAAAAGGAAAGAAATCAAATTTATGCTTGTTTATCTTTAAAATTTAAAGAATATTTTCAGTAACTTGCTCTAAACAAGACCTAATAGCAGGATCTTGTGGGGTCTGGGTCGAAGTATCCATTTGTGGTGGAGTCGTTCATGAGAAACGCCACCAGCTCCTTTGCATTTGTGTGCTTCTTTGGTATCTGTGGGTCTTCCCTCCTCCTTCATGCCCACCTCTTTTTCTTCTTCTCTTGATTACAGTTTTCTTGCTTATTCGTGTCCCAGTTTAACAGGGTTTAAATGTAGCATTAACTATGCCAGTGTCTTGCTTGATGGCAGTGGCAATTAAAATGTGGGACATCTCAAGAATGAAGCTTTCTTTAGGGTATCCAAGTCCTAGGACCACCCTAGGTTCCACATTGGTGTGTCTTCAAAAGGAAACAGAAACCTAAAACAAACATATCAAAGGAGCCTATTGATCTGTCCCTTATGATTAGACTAGAAATAGGCATATGCCATAGGAGCATTTATATTCAAAAAGAATATTACATAGAAATTTGGTATCTAATCTAATAAAAGAGTAATATGCAAATTAATCATCACTCCAAGACACCTAAGCCACACCACCAGCCAAGCCATGCCCACCATCCAATCAGAGTGGCTGTATGCAAATTAACCCAGCCAAGATGGCGGCTGGCAGCCACAGAGCTAGAGCAAACAGGAGACTTCCGTTTGCAGCGGAGAAAACTGCCTGCCTAGGCCGGCTGGGCCTTTGCTCAAGGCAACAATGTTTCAATTATAGAAGCCACAAAGCTGAAGCAAACAGGAGGCTTTGTTGTCTGCCTAGGCCTCTGCTCAAAGCAACCAAGTTTCAATTATAGAAGATAACTTCAGAAACCTGCTTCCAGCCAGTCTCACTGGGACCTTGGGTCAATGGGAGCTATGGCCAACCTGCAAACAGCCCTCAGCCCCTCACCCAGGCTGGCCAGGCACTCCAGTAGGGACCCGAACCCTAAAGGAGCTGTGGCCAGCCTGCAAACAGCCATCAGCCCTTCACCCAGGTTGGCCAGGCACGCCATCAGGTGGACATCCCCCAAGGGGTCCCAGACTGCGAGAGTGCACAGGCCGGGCGAGGGGACTTCCCCCCCCACTCCCCCGCCACGAGTGCACAGATTTTTGTGCACCATGCCCCTAGTTCTATTATAAGCTGATTTTGGTATCTGTCAGAATAAATAAATTATTATAAACACAATGCAAGTAGATAAATGTATTTCTTTGTGTGTACTTTTAAGTATGTATTTGCTTTAGAATATTTTGATTTTTCACCATTTCTTTTGAGAAGGAAGGGGAGAAGAAATTTCTAGGTAATAAATTTACCAGATCTTTGCTTCCTTAGGAAATCTTAATTCCTAACCTATCACACTAGGATAGTCATCATCAACTGGGCAAGCAGAATTGCTGCACCGAAACACCATTATTATAGAACAACAATTTATAATACACATGCCTACACACACACACACACACACACACACACACTCAGAACACACAGCCATACACGCTTACACACCTACACTCATATATACTCAACACATTCACACATGAACACATGTACACACACTTGAGCACACACTCAGCACACATAGTCATATGCACACTTTGACACACACCTTACACTTTACCTTTGCTTATGGGTCCAAGTGGCCACCTTTACATCACCAGCGAAGGGAGAAACTCACTCTTGGTTTAGGCACAGTGAGAGCCCAACAAAATGTCAAACTATGCCAAGGAGACTCAGGACAATCTTGACGATGGTGGTGGTTTACGAACAGCAAAGTCCTCATTCCTGGCCCACCTCAACTTTATAGTCTACAGTATTAGGCCCAGACTGGGGACTGAGGTCACCGGGGCATGTCCCCAGGCTCTGTGAGAACTGTGGGAAGGCAGGACTGTGCCATGTTAAAGTCGGCCTCTCAAAGGCTCAAGTTAAGGGACCACCTGGGCCAGCCAGTTCCTGAGCAAGGACGGTGCCCCCCAGGGGTGTCACTCAGGTGTCTGAGGTTCAGGGACTGAGGAGCATTTTGGCAGCCTTTTCATCACAGGCTTAGCTTCCAGTGCCAGCGGCAATGGTGTGGGGGTTTGGGATGATATGGATGTCCCACACAGCCTCTGAGGGTCATGAGGCCGGGTTTGTATTTAGTTAGTGGTAATGATCTCGTTAGGGCTGTGAAAGGACCACCACCAAGACATTCAGCTCTGCCGCTCCTGTGTGGCCTTACACGGGCCGTGAACTGTGAGTAACAGACTTCCAGCGCTTAGTAATTTGCAAAACAACATTAAACAAGGGAAGTTGAGGACAATGGGATTGGGACACTGGCTGGATGGGAGGTGGTTGCCCACGGAGCCAGGACAATCCCTTGAGCAGAGCCTTAACACAGCTGGCGGGGCACAATGTCACAGCTGGCCACGGGCAGGGTGCCAGCCAGCCAGCACCTCCTGTCTGCCAGGTGGTCACGCTGAGCTGGCCTTTTAACTCTGTTAAGTTTTGTAAAAAGGGAAGAGAGTGAGACTGAACAAAAGCCTCTTGTTTCTTCAGTAGGAGAGAAAGTAAGAGGAGGCCATTGAGCAGGAGAAAGAAAGAGATTAAGCAGCAAAGAAAAAGACAAGCTGATCTTAGAAAAGCCTTTCAATAGTGGTAATCCTTGACATACAAGGACAAATATGAATGCTTTTGTTCTTGAATTTAGACTAACTTGGTGTCAGGAGAGAAACCAAAATGAAAGCGGGTCTGACTGGGCCCCTTGGAAAGCTCAGGAAGGCAGGCTGGCTGGCAGCGGATTGATGCAGCCCTGGGAGAGGGCTGCTTCAAGAAATATTTACGAAAAACAGTTGTGGCCTGGTAGCCTCTATATTAAAATACAGCAGTGGCTGAAGTCTGCACAGGCAAATTATTAAATATGTGAGATGCGAGGTCTTTGGCCCCGTCTTCCCTTTTCTCACCGTTTCACACACCGCAAGGTCACCTCGGCCTTGTGGACGCTGCTTAACATTCAAAAATCATAAAAGTTTGGTGTTTTTAATATCCATCACATGCGGAAAAATCTGATTTTTATCAGTGTGTATTCAAACTTCCGTGTATCAGGGCTCCAGTTCTCAGAGCAACAGGAAGTTGGTTTTATGGGACCATCATAATGAGAAGACTTGTTTGATTCAAAGAAACTTAATGACTTATTAAGACCCAAGGAAAGGATGAGATAAACCAAGAATTGTCTGGGTGGGATGTATTTTCAGTTTCTTATAAGCTTTGTGTCTGAACCTGCTAGAAGAGTCCAGCCTTCGGCTTAGATGCACTGATTAATCTTCTATCTGCTGCTTAGAGTAAATAACCTTGAGACCTCCTCCCAAGTAGTTCATCTCATTGTTAAAATTATTTCCCCATTGGAATAGTCAATAATGCTGCTTTCAATCCTAACAACACACTGTGTTTCCTCTGGCAAATGTCTTTATCTCTTTAGAAATAGAGCACCAGTTTGCACATCGGTCTTGTCCACAGAACTCCACGTTGGGAGTTTGCAAAATGGGTTCTTGGTTTCATGAAGAACCTGTTTGCAGTGACAACCAGGGGAGGAAAAAAAAGAACGTGCTACCGGGTGGGAAATGGCCAACACCCCAAGATGTTTCAATGAGGAAGTGTCTGTGGGGATGACCAGTTGTAAAAGAAAATTGTTGCATGTGATTTAGTTGCAGAGATAACATGTCTTTAAAAGATACATTAGCCAGGACTGAGACCAGAGCTGTGTTGGTGATATAGGTGCCAGAATAGATGTTGGGAGGTTGGCAGGGGACTCAGTGGGTGTTATCGGGCAGTGACACAGTGACATTTCATGAATGTTATACTTTGGGGGCCACATGTCATCCAGTCAAAATGACTGACAGTCTTATTATGTGGTTTACTTCGCTGCTGGGGATTTGTCCTGACAGTGTGCTTGATGTGAGCCTCTCCAGGACTAGCAGGCTGCAGAGCAAAGAGCCCGGAGGCCCCTGCTCTCGTGCAGGCCAGGGTTGGTGTACCCCCTCCTCCTCCTCCTCAGAGTTACCACGTTGGCCTCAGAAACACTGAGCTACGGCCTTACCTTAGAGTCTTCTGATTCAAACAGAAAAACAGAATGTGAAAACCCTCCCCCCACCCCCCAACCACCACCTGTTTTTGCTAGGAGTTTCTTCCCCAAAGGGACTAATCCTGTTTGAGTCAACCTGGGCTGCCTTAACAGAATACCACAGCCTGACTTAAACAACAGACATGTGTTTTCTCATAGTTCTAGAGGCTAGAGGTCCAAGATGAAGATGTCAGTAGGGTTTGTTTCTGGTGAGGCCTTTCCTTGGCTTGTAGACAGCCACCTTTTGCTGTGTTCTCAAATGGCCTTTTCTCTGTGAGCTCATGGGGATACAGGGGTCTTTGGTGTCTCTTCCTTTTTTCTAAGGACACCAGTGCTGCTGCTTCAGGGCCACACACTTATGATTTCATTTAAACACAATTACTTTTTTAAAGGCCTTATTTCCAAATATAGTCACATTTGGGATTATGGTTTCAACAGGTCAATTTGGGGAGGACACAATTCAGGCCATAACAAACCCTTTGCTGCAAAGGTTTGAACTGGGCACACTCAGGCAATTCTGGAAATGTTAAGGGTATTTTCATTTTCTTCAACCAAAATAATTGCATCATTGAGTTCTTTTTCAACTAATCAAAATTGGATTTGTATAGGCTTTCAAATTTGAAAGGGGGTCTTCCTCAATGAATTGCTAAAAAGAGAAGTTTCTTTAATGTATTGGAAATTCTGTATGATACAGTAATGATGAACACGTGTTGTTATACAATTGTCAAAACTCATAGAATGTACAACACAAAGTGTACGCTACTATAAAGATTGAACTTTAGCTATTAATAAGGTATCAATATTGGATCATTAATTATAACAAACATACCACACTAATGATAATAATAGGAGAAACTGTAGGAGGGGGGGAGCTGTTGGGATCTCTGCACAACATTAACATCCAGAAATCTATGGCATTTTTATACACAAATAATGAACTCTCAGAAAGAGAAACTAGAAAAACCATCGCATTTACCATTGCAATGAAAAAAATATATACTTAGAAATAAACTTAACCAAGGAGGTAAAAGACCTGTATTAGGAAAACTATAGGACATTGAAAAAGAAATAAAGGAAAATACAGACAAGTGGAAGCATATACCAAGTTCATGGATTAGTAGAATTAACATCGTTAAAATATTCATAGCAATCTATAGATTCAATGCAATCCCTATTAAAATACCAACAGCATACTTCACAGATCTAGAACATATACTCCAAAAATTAATATGGAACCAAAAAAGACCCCAAATAGCCCCAGCAATCTTGAGAAAGAAGAATAAAGTTGGAGGTGTCACAATACCAGATATCAAACTATACTACAAAGCCATTGTAATCCAAACAGCCTGGTACTGTCACAAGAACAAGCTAATGGAACAGAACAGAGACCCAAGATATCAACCAACACCATTATGGTCAATTAATATTTGACAAAGGAGGCAGGAGCACTCAGTGGATTAACAATAAATGGTGCTGGGAAAATTGAACTGATAGATGCAAAAAGAAAGAAAGAAAGAAAGAAAGAAAGAAAGAAACTAGACCACCAACTTGCACCATACATAAGAATAAAGTAAAAATGGATAAAAGACATAAATGTAAATCATGAAACCATAAAAATCCTAGATGAAAACATAGTAAAATCTCAGACATCTCACACAGCTGAATTTTTTATGATACATCTACTAGGGCAATAGAAACAAAAGAAAATATAAACAAATGGGACTACATCAAACTAGAAAGTTTCTGCACAACAAAAGAAACCACCAACAAAATGAAAAGTAAACCCACTGTATGGGAGAACATATTCGCCAATGATACACATGATAAGGGGTTAATTTCCAAAATATATAAAGAACTTATAGAACTCAACAGCAGGAAAACAAACAATCCAAATACAAAATTGGGCAAAGGATCTGAATAGACACTTCTCCAAAGAGGACACATAGATGGCCAAGAGATATATGAAAAAATGCTCAATGTCACTAATCATCAGAGAGATACAAATTTAAAATACAATGGGATATCACCTCATCCCTGTCAGAATGGTTACCATCAATAAATCAACAAACAACAAGTGATGGTGAGGATGTGCAGAAAAAAGGAACCCTAGTACATTGCTGGTGGGAGGGCAGATTGGTATAACCACTATAGAAAACAGTCTAAAGTTTCTTCAAAAAATTAAAAATGGAATTTTGATCCAGAGATCCTACTTCTGGGAGTATATCCTAAAAATCTCAAGACACCAATCAGAAAGAAAATATGAACCCCTATGTTCATAGAAGCATTATTTACAATAGCTAATATATGGAAACAGACCAAGTGCCCGTCAGTAGATGGATGGATAAAACAGCTGTGGTACATTTACATAATGGAATACTATGAAGCTGTAAAAAGGAAGGATCTCTTACCCTTTGGGACTGTATTGATAGGCCTGCAGATGATTATGCTAGGGAAAATAAGCCAGTCAGAGAAATACAAATGTCACATGATCCCACTTATGTGTGGAATCTAAAGAACAAAATAAAGTAACAATCCAAATAGATTCAGAGACATGGATACATGAAACAGACTGACAGATCTCAGACTGGAGGTGTGTGTAGGGAGGAATGAGAGGAGATCCAAAGAACATATATACATATATGCATAGCTCATGGACAAAGACTATAGTGTGATGAAGGCCGAGGGTGGGGCAAGGGTTAGGTGGAGGGAGACAAAGGGTGGGGAAATGGAGGACATCTGTAATACTGTCAACAATTTTAAAAAATTGGTTACATGGGTGTCTTTGAATGCATTTCTGTTCTCTTTTCTTCGTGTCAATATTATCTGTGATGTTATAACACATTCCCCTCTTCTCTCTTCTTCTAGAAGTCTGTTAACTTCTCTCTGCACCCTCACCAAAACATAATTAATCTGACAGCTCACCCCACCTGAGTTTCCAGGGGGCAGTGCACACCGCCTGCAGGGTCCAAGCACTCAAGCCACAGCCACGAAGCTCAAATAAAGCTGAAAGGAAAGCAAGGGCCACACTGGTGCTCTCAGTGGTGTTCATGCTGCTTTGGCTACTTCCCAAAGGGCAGGTGGCAGTTGTCTCTTCCCCTTCTTTTTCCCCGGATAAGCTGGTGGGTTTATCGCTTCCTTTCTTAAGAGGAGGCAAGCAGCAGCATTCCCAGATTCCCTACGCTTGTCCCTGGAATGCATACTTTCCCTTCACAGAATTCTCTACTCAAGCGGATTCTCATAGCTGCCAACAGCATCTTTTCAAAAAAAACATAGATGACATTTTTATGCCCCTTACTTTTCCAGGCAAGTATTTCCTGCTCCTAACTGTAAATTTCCCACTGTCCTCAAAGCTTCCTGTTTTCCTCTGTCCCCGTGAGTAGCTTATCGATTGTTCCAAATCCTAAAGCCAGTCTCTGTCCATTTGGTCCTCATTCCATGTCCTTCGACCAAAGATAAGTTGTTGAACTGGAATCACAACTCTATCAAACCAGGAAGCTCAACTGAATCTTTACTATCTCCAATATATTTGCTTAAAGCCAGCCTGCATGTGGGCTAAACTAGCATATATGTGTTATTCATATGTATGTGATATATATAACATTTATATAAATGTACTGTACATATGTAAAAGGCAAAGTGTCCTTTGATTGAATTATTACTATTATGCTCAAGGGGATTTTACAAAGAATCAATGATCTGAGGCTCTAAGCCAGGAGCTAGGGTTCAAGCAGGGAAAACCACTGCTTCTGACCTCCCAGAGCTCATTGTCCAGCAGAACAGTGAATATAAACGTCAAGAATCCTGCTGAGTGGAAACTATCCACCCAGCAAATAACTGATACTTGATGTTAAAAGTACTTCATTGGTCAAAAGGTCAACTCTTGAATTCAATGGAAGTCACTAAAAGATGGACTTTCCTGAAGTGTGTTTATTCCCGTGAAAATAATAACAGGTAGACTTAGCAAGCAATTCCTTTTGCAGCTTTGTGTTGTGTTCAAACACTGCTTATAGTGAAATACAAATTATAAGGTAAAAACTGTAAATCAACGAAGAGAAAAAAGGTGTACTCAAAACATATAGAAAAACAAACACAAACCTAGCATTTATTTGGAACGAATTATTAGGAGATCCTAAGGTTAATTAGAGCTAACTACAAATATCATTCTGCATATTTTAACCTTGTAGCTCAGCACATTAAGTCTTGCTGAGCACCCCTTTGGCATGGCCCTGAACACTTGAACAGCTTGCACAGCCAGTGTGTCCCTGCAGTGGATTTGTAATACATCCTATATAATAAAAGGCTAATATGCAAATAGACCAAAGGGCAGAACAACCAAACAACTGGTCGCTATGATGTGTGCTGACCACCAGGGAGTATATGTGGAATATGGCGGGCATCAGCCATGGTGGGATAGTGGAGCAAGTGAACAGGGGTGCCAGACCGAGGTGGCACACGTGTTGCTGTTGTCGGAGCAAGCTGCAACTTGAGGTGGGGGTTACTGAAAATTCTTTGCTCCTGCGCACCATGGTCCCCCCCTGGCACTCACACCTGCTGCCAGTGCTAGCCCTGCTTGCACCCACAGCTGGCACCAGAGCCACCACTCACACCTGCTGCCAGTGCCCAGTGCCAGTCCTGATCACTTGGCGCCATCAGTAGGTGTGAGCAGTGGCTGCTGGCCCTGATCGCCCCTGTGCCTTGCAGCCCACAGTCCCTATCAAAGTGCACAAATTCATGCACTGGGCCCTTAGTTTGTAATAAATGGCATGACATCACCTGTGTAAGAGATCCTGCATGACTCCTCTTGCAAAGTAAAGATTCCTTCTGAAGGCAAATCCCCATCCCTGTATCAGTTAGGAGAGGCTCTCTGCTATGTTGCAGGATGGTGGGTGCACAGCCTCTCCAGTAGGCACCTGCCTCAGCCCACAAACCAGCTCTGAGCAAAGAGGAAAGAAGTCTTGTTCCTGTGGAAGGCTGACCTCTGGGAAAGTTCGTCCAAATCCTCATAGCTGGAGCTTCAAATATAAACCAAAGCAGCAAAATAAAGAAACAACTTCTGTGTTCACTTCCCTCAGCTCCCCACAGCTGGCCAAGAAATACCTTGAATGATTAGTGCCCCATTTTAAAGAGACTGCCTTCCTAAACACCTATCTTTATGTCCAATTATGTTTTTAGTATCTATTTTTCAAATGTTAAGTCTTTATTGTATAGAGTATTCAATCCAGCGAGGCTGCACCAAGAACCATGTGTCTTGATGACCACTTTGATACTTTACTCCATTTTCATTGGCCTTATAGAGATTCTGCCAATGGCATGGTGAGCAAGAGCACTGTTGTCTAGAAAATTGCCACACTTCAGTGTCTTTCTGTGGCTCAAAAATAGCCGGAGGCGTGTGTGTGGTTTTCTTACTTTGTAAATCTAATCACAGGCAAGAAACAGGATTTCTAATTACTCTACACTCAAACATCTGTGGACCTTTTTGAGTCAATAAATGAGCATCTGATAGGAGAACTCTAATGCTACCACCTTTCAGAGATGCTTATAAGGGTGGGTGGCACATAACTGAGGATACTTAGTCAAGCAGCACATGTGAGTCTCTGTTGGTCTCCATCAAAGATTATGAGAGGCGGATCCAGCAAGCAGAAATCTACGTCTTCCTTTGCTTTTCTCCCAGACACTAATGTGAGTGGGAGACAATAATTAGTGGTGAATTAAGGAAACATTTGGAGAGCAGTGAAGGGAGTCAGTAAAGGGGCAATAACAAAAAAGCTCCATGGACAATGGGGCTCCAACCCTCTGGAGCATGCACAGAGCACTGTGCCACAGGGGCAGGGGACCTGGTATCCCTTCACCCACACCTCTCCACCATTATTTGAAGGCTGCTCCCACAAGAGGGGAACTTAGCTTCCTAGGATTTCTGGCCTGTCCTCAACTCCAGTGGGCCAGAAATTCCCCAGCAAAAGGGAACAGGTGCTCACAGATGGAATCCTTGGAGCAGGCAAGTGAGAAGCGGGGAGTGCTGAAGGGATATGGGTGGATCAGCAGCAGCATGTGCTACACCTATGCCTAGGAATTAAAACCAAAATTTCTTCATCATGGCTGTAATTTAACCGCATGCTTTTTGTTTGTTTACTTTTACATTAATAGACTTTATTTTTATATTTTTGTTGAATTTATTGGGGTAATATCTATATATAAAAAAGCCTAAGCAATCGTCAGACCATCTGACTGTCCAATCGATAGCTATAATGTGCACTGACCACCAGGGGGCAGATGCTCAACACAGGAGCTGCTGAGCTGCGGTGACTTGGCAGCTGTGGTTTTTGGGTGACACACTCAGAACCAGAGACCCCTCGGGGGATGTCAGAGAGCCAGTTTCAGCCCGATCCCCACAGACCAGGCCTAGGGACCCCATCTGCCAGAGGGACCCCATCTGCCAGAGAGACCCTGCTCACTCTGCCGATGCCCTTTGATCCTGGCACTGCCCCATATGTGGCTGGCCAGGGAGGGACCACAAGAGGTTGGCTCCAGGGTATGTCCAGCTCATCTCGCCCAGTCCTACTCTACTGGCCACCTTCTAATTAATTTCCTTTCAATGTGCATGAATCCATGCACCAGGACTCTAGCTGGTTAATAAAATGATATAGGTTTTAAGTGTACAATTCTACAATATAGCATTTGCATATTACTGTGTGTTCACCACCCAAAGTCAAGTCTCTGTTTATCACCATTTATGTCTCTTCTACCTCTCCCAGCCCCTTTCTTTCCAGTAATCACCATACTATTGCCTGTGTCTATGTTTTGTTTTTTATTTTATTTTGTTTAATCCTTTGACCTTGTTTTCCCAGGCCCCCAGCTCTCCTCCCCTCTGACAGCTGTCAGTCTGTACTTTGTATCTATTTTGCTTCTTAGTTTATTTTGTTCATTAGATCCCACATATAAGTGAAATCATTTGGTACTTGTCTTTCTCTGACTGGCTTATTTCACTTAGCATCATATTCTCCAGGTCCATCCATGCTGTCACAAAAGGTAAGCTTTCTTTCTTTATTATGGCTGAGTAATATTTCATTGTGTAGATGTGCCACAGCTTTTTTATTCACTCATCTGCTGATGAGCACTAGGGATGCTTCCAAATATTGGCTATTGTAAATAATGCCATTTTGGACATAGGGGTGCATATATTCTTTTGAAGTACTGTTTCAGGTTTCTTTGGATATATTCCCAGAAGTGGAATTGCTGGATCATAAGGCAGTTCCATTTTTTATTTTTATTTTTTGAAGAAACTCTATGCTGTTTTCCACAATGGCTGCACCAATCTGCATTCCCATCAACACTGCAAGAGGTACCTTTTTCTTCACCTCCTCATCAATACTGTTGTTTGCTGACTTATTGATGATAGCCATTCTGACAGGTGGGAGGTGATATCTCACTGTGGTTTTCATTGGCACTTCTCTTATGATTAGTAATGTTGAGCATCTTTCATATGTCTTTGGGCCACAGGTATGTTCTCTTTGGAGAAGTGTCTATTCAGGTCCTTTGCCCATTTTTAAAATTGGATTGTTTGTTTTTTGGTGTTAAGTTTCATAAATTCTTTATAAATTTTAGATATTAACTCCTTATTAGATATACCATTAGTGAATATGTTCTCACATTCGGTGGATTGACTTTTCATTTTGTTGATGGTTTTATTTGCTTGCAAAGGCTTTTTTTTTTTTAATAATCTCACACCTGTCAGAATGGTTATCATCAACAAGTCAACAAATGACAAGTGCTGGCAAGAATGCGGAGAAAAAGGAACCCTCATGTACTGCTGGAGGGAATACGGACTGGTGCAGCCACTGTGGAAAACAGTATGGAGATTCCTCAAAAAATGAAAAATGGAACTTCCACTTGACCTAGTAATCCCACTTCTAGGAATATATCCCAAGAAAATAGAAACACCAATCAGAAAGGATATATGCATCCCTATGTTCATAGCAGCACAATTTACCATAGCTAAGATTTGGAAACAGCCTAAGTGCCCATCAACAGATGAATGGATTAGAAAACTGTGGTACATATAGACCAAGCATGTCAAACTCAAAGGCTAACATGGGCCAAATAAATAAGGTTTAAGTTTATGTGAGCCTCAAAAAAACAAAACCTTCAATTTTCATAGAAACAGGTTTATTTCGATAGAGACATGCTGAATACAAAGGCCTGAAATAGATGAGTAATCCTATCTAATAAAAGAGTAATATGAAAATTAGTTGTCACTCTGTGACAAAGATGGCCGCCCCATGGCCACAAGTTGGTGGTGCCCAGTCTGGCTCAGCCCCACCACTGAAGTGGTCAGCCTTTTAGCCAGGCAGGTGGCTGGGGAAGCAGGGGGCCTGAGGGGCGGAACAGGCAATCAGAGGGCACTGGGAGTACCCTGACCAGGCCAGAGGCCTTTGTCAGAGGCCTTAGGCATGGGAAAGGGCGGAGTCAGTGATTGGAGGGGGCAGGGGCACAGCCAGTGATCAGAGGGGTATAAGGGTGCCCTACCCAGGCATAAGGCCTGGGCCAGAGGCCTCAGGCCTTGGCAGGGGCAAGGCTGAAGATCGCAAGGGCCTGGGCTCTGCAGAGCCAGCGATCAGAGGAGCAAGGTGGAGTCTGCGATTGCAGAGGTCTGGGCACCAGTGGAGCCAGCAAAGTAGTGGTCTGGGGGCCCCCTGCCCAGGCCTGCAGCCTTGGCCAGAGGCTGCCAGTGGGGCAAGGGCAGAGCCGGTGATGGCAGGGAGCAGGATCAGAGCCAGTGATCGCAGAGGCCTGGGCTCTGTGAAGCCAGTGATCAGAGGGGCAGGAGTGGAGCCGGTGATCAGAGTGATCTACAAAGGAAACACCTTTTCTTACCACTCATTGGCTAAGCTCCCTGTATGCCACTGATAATATTCTTAGTAACTTGGGTAATAAGAATCTAAAAAGGCGATCTAGGATTTTTCCACCATACTCCTAGAGGAAGAAAATGAAGGCCCACTGTTGGAGGGCTAAGAAATGTCATATCCTGCCCTAGCTGGTTTTGCTCAGTGCATAATGCTTGCCGACTGCAAGGCCTGAGTGCATTTCTGACCAAGGGCATGTACCTAGGTTGCAGGCTTCTCCCTAGGTCAGGGTCCAGGTCAGGGCTCATGCAGGAGGCAACCAATCAAAGTGTTCCTCTCACTTTGATATCTCTCTCTGTTTTTCCCTTCTCTTCCACATTCTCTAAAAATCAATGGAAACATATCCTCAGGTGAGGATAAAAAATAAAAGAAAGAAAGAAATGTCATATCCTATGAAAGACACATTTTGAAAAAGCCTAAAGAAAGTTGTCATTTTTTCATGGTGAAGAAACTGGAGTCCGTGTTGATGAAAACACCTTGGTGGCTGTGGTGACTGGCAGTGGCTGCAGCAGAGGAGTGATGGGGCTGGTGGCTTCACCTGATTAGCCTGGTTGCCTTCCACAAAGGGAGGCCAGACTGCGGTTTAGGCCCGCTCCCCAAGGGGAGCAGGGAGCAGGCCTAAACCATCAGTAAGACATCCCCCGAGGGCTCCCAATATGTGAGAGGGGCAGGCTGGGCTGCGAAAGCCCTCACTCCAGTGCATGAATTTTGTGCACCGGGCCCCTAGTTGTTAACGTAAAATAACATTTTATTAAAATAGAACATTTTAATAAAAATTAATATTTTTCTTGAACATTAACTTACCAGACACTGAATAACTGCACAAATTAATAAGAGTAACATAAATAAAACTATTCTTCTTGTTTTCTGAAAGCAAAATATTTCCTATTGTGCACACCAAACATGTTAGTACAAAACAATTGACATGGTAATCAGCTGCTAAAATATTCACTGCTAATAGTAGTGAAGAGAAATGGTGCACCTGTGTAAGGTGCCTAAGGGAAATGAATGTAACAGGATTATAGTAATGTCATTACTGAACATTGTAGTTTGATATTAATAATTATATATAACAGGATATTGTAAAAAATAAGTTATGAAATTTTTATTAAAATGTTTCTTACATACCGTTATTTTGGCTGGCTGAAAAAATATTCATTGTCGGCCACATTCAGCCTGTGGGCTGCAAGTTTGACATGCATGATCTACACAATGGAATACTATGCTGCAGTAAAAAAGAAGGAATTCTTACCATTTGAAACAGCATGGATGGAACTGGAGAGCATTATGCTAAGCAAAATAAGCCAGTCAGAGAAAGATAAATATCACATGATCTCACTCATTTGTGGAATATAATGAACAACATAAACTGATGAACAAAATAGAACTAGAGACATAGAAGCATCAAAGAGACTGTCCAACCTATGGGGGAAGGCGAGAGAGGGGTGAGGAGGTAAGAGATCAAACAAAGGACTTTATGCATGTGTGTGAACACAACCAATGGACACAAACAATAGGGGGTGAGGGCATGTACTGGGAGTTGGGAGTGGTCAGGGAGAGGTCAATGGGAGGAAAAGGAGACTCATGTAATGCTTTAAACAATACAAAATTTAAATTAAAAAAATCAATAGACTTTCTTTTGTAACTTTAATTGAATTTATTGGGGAATCACTAGTCCCATTTTGTTCATTTTTTTCTTTTGCTTCCTTTGCCTGAAGAGATATATAAGAAAAAACATTCTTTTAAAAATGTCCAAAATCTTACTAGCTTCTAGGATTTTTATGGTTTCAAGTCTAACATTTAAGTATTTAATCCATTTTAGGGTTTATTCTTGTGCATGGTATAAGAAGATGATCTAACTTCATTTTTTTGCAAGTAACTGTCCAATATTCTCAGCACCATTTATTAAAGAGATTGTCTTTACCCCATTATATATCCTTACCTCCTTTGTCAAATATTAATTGACCATATATGTGGGTTTATTTCTGAACTCTATATTATATTCCATTGATTTATATGCCAGTTCTTATGCCAGCACCATGCTGTCTTGATTACTATGGCCTTGTAGTATAGTTTGATATCAGATAGCGTGATTCCTCCAATTTTGTTCTTTCTCAAGATTGTTGCAATCAAGACCCAAATATAACAAGAGGGCCACTAGTGTGTGCAATGATGGTAGCTTTCATTCTGAAAGATAGTAGTTAGCTGTTCATGAGAAGTTTGTTGAAGCTTATTTCAACATAATTATTTATTAAGTACCAATGCTCCTAAACATTCTCTAGCATAAAAGAGAATTTTCTTTTTGATAGAAAAATTATTTTAATGAGTGAGTACTTAAATCCCATGCATTCCAAAATGTTGAACATCAGATAACTCTAGTCTGAATTTCAATGGACTTCATATCATGAATATAACTATAATAGAAAATGAATTCATCACTAGATCTCCATTTACTTGCAAAAGATCCCAGCTGTCACCCAGTGCCAAAATGGGGAGAGACATCTTGGGTTCACAGGAGTGGCTCTCTGGCTATTGAAAAAGCATTTAGAGGCATTATTTGCAGGAAGAATAAGGCTAGCAAGTAATACAATTATGAGCTGTGATTTAGATAGTCAAGTGCAAGTGTCCAGAAGATGATGTAGCAGCTAATCTGTAAGGGTAGTTTTGAAAATAATGACATTTAACCTATCATAGCAATTGTTCTCATAAAAATGAACCACCATTATGAATAATAACATCCAGCATAAAAATTATATCCTGGTGCTAGAAATCTTGAGACTGAACACAGTTGGGCTTAGCATGTTAAGTAGCCCAGTTGGGGGAAAAAAATCAATGCATTTAAAAGTGTTTAAGAAACTTATTTATAGAAGAAAAATAGTAGTGAACCACTATTTCTTCTGTGCATTTCTAGACAATGTACTTGCCACATTCACAAAGAATAATTTTAATGACTGTTCAAAGCATAACATGAAGGACAGCAGTTAATCTGATTACAGTAATGACATCTCTAATGTATTTATTTGGAGTAGTAATTGCTGAATTGCATTGTTATTATGAAGCTCACCCTGTTTACTAGAATGCTGATACATATTTAAAAATCTGTCTTTGAATAATGCAAGCTGAGCATATGAACAATAGCAGGGGTCTTTTGCTTTCCTCTCCTCCTTTCCGTATTATCTGATCTGCCTGGCTTGGTTTAGAATGGGTCCCTGGGCTGGGTCATTGTTGATGCCTCTGCTCTCTCCCACCTCCCGGTTTGGCCTCCTTGGGTCCTAATGTCTGATACACTTGTGACACCTCAGAGGAATGGAGCTGAGAATGCATTGTCCCTGAGCTTTTCAAACATTCCTATAAACTCTCCTCTTTTTTGCCTTGTTAGGAAATATTTCTCATGCATGATTAGTTGATTCGCCAAGCTTAAAATTATTGCATCTGTAATTTGTGAATGGGTTCAACTGCCCCAGACATCTAGCTCACAGCACTATTGGACAGCATGCAAGACAGCCAGAACTGAGACGTCCTAATCAAGGATGTTTTTCCAAAATTATTCTCTCTGATGAAGAGGGAGAAGTAGTTGTATCAAATCTCTCTCCATCTTAGTTCATTTCTTTCTGAACTTGTAAACTCAACTGTATTAATTCCTTTCATTCTGCTTCTCTAGCATGGCCATGGAACCTGAAAGTATTAACTCATTAAATGTAAAAATGGGATCATTGTGTATTTTTATTATTTGTTTGTTTGTTTGTTTGTTTGTTTTTGCTAATCTTTACCTGAGGATATTTTCCCATTGATTTTTAGAGAGAAGTGACAGAGAGGGTCGGTGGGAGGGGGGGAGGAAGAGAAACATTAATGTGAGAGAGACATAATCAATTGCCTCCTGCATGCACCCTAAATGGGGCCAAGAATCAAACCTGCAACCCAGATACATGCCTTGACCAGAAATTGAAACCCAGACCCTTGGATGCGTGGGCCAATACTCCAACCATTAAGCCATACTTGCCAGGTCTCAGGGTGTATTTTTAGAAGAGAAGGGTGGAGGTCCAAATGAAAAAGGAAGTATAGTCCAGATCATTGGATATTGGCACCATCGCCTATCTGAAAGCCTTTTGTTCATATCTCCAGTGCTGCGGTGAGCTTGAGGACTGGAAAAGACCTGAAGCTAAACCATCCTTTTGATACCATAGAATTGATGGGATCATAGCTATGTCAATTATTCAACATCTGTTGAGCATCAGCTACATGTCAGGCTATGGATACCAAGGCAACTAGAACAGATGAGGTCCACCCCACGCTTCCATGTACGACTCTTCCTTACTAGGGTTTTTTCCCTGGGGAATCAGCAGTCAGTAACCATCTGGAATTGCATAATGTTTGTGTGTCAGTGCAGGAAGGTGCTGTTCATTAAGCACTCCACTGTTTGTACTGATGGTTACTGAAATACTTCCAGTCTGGCTGGTATAAAAGTAACAGAAATAGGTAACAGAACCTGGCAACAGAGCTGGTGTGGAAATGGATGGCCACTGGCAACTCTGTGCAATCCAAGGTGGGCTGGCCGGGGCCTGGGCAGTGTCTATACATTTCCCTGGGGCAGAGCAAGGGGGCGGTGGCCTTCTTGTCAGGAGCTGAGGCCCAGGTCCTGGCCATGAGAGATATGCAGGCTAAGGTGCAATGCTCCTTCTAGCTGCAAAAATAACTCAGGAACTGGGGACCAAATGACCACCAATTTAATGAGAGTTTATGAGCTTTCCTGTGTTAAATCATAAAGACACAGGTGTCATTTAGCTGGTGACTGCTGAGTTAAGCAAATTATTCATATTAATAATTTCTAAAATCAATAAAAAACCATTAGAATGAATTAACTATGATTGTATTACTTGATAAGAAATGCTATAAGAAATAATATGTTGGAGAGAAACAAGATGGCGGCATAGGGTAGACACCGTATATGCAGCTGTGAACAACTATTTCAGAAAAACCACGAAAAGAACACACGGACACCACTCGCACCCACAGGACGGCTGGCTGAGTGAAAATCCTACAACCAGAGAAGAGTCTGAGACTCAGAAAAGTGGCGGAAGCAAAGTACAGAGGTACGGAGGCGCGCGCACGGGCTCGGGGAAGGGCTGGTACCGGAGGTCGCGGTTCTTTTCCAAAACGGAGAGAGCCACAAGCTCCCAGCGGCTCTGAACTCCAGTTCCAGGCGAGTTTCGGAGGTCCCACAGACACCCAGAAAAGGGGGTCTGACCGGCTCCAGGAAGAGATCCAAAACGGGTTTCTCTCAGCGTTGCTTGCAGCAATTACCGTGGGGCACAGAGACCTGGTGTCTCTCAGCGCAGGGCTGAGAAGCGCCATAGCTATTTGCTCCGCCCCGCCTGGCAAACTCCCCGAGGCCCCGCCCCTCCCAAGTGCGTCAGAGGCTTCTGCAGCAACACCTCCTTAAAGATACAGGAGCCAGCCCCACCCAGTGGCCAGAGAGGGACTAACCTAAACAAAACAGATCCACAAGGAACACACTCGGGGC
>PVJC01034244.1:0-18996 GCA_004026665.1 Murina feae | reverse complement strand
CTTGCTTCTTGCGATCCTCTCGTCTGCTGTTGGATGTCTGTATAATATTCTTCATTTCAGTCAGTGTATGATTCATTTCTAGTTGGTCCTTTATCATATCCTTGAGGGTCTCATTAGATTCATTGAGGATCTCACTAAATTTATCGGCAGTCTCTAGCATTTTCTTGAAAAACCTAATAACTGTGGTTTTGAACTCTATCCTGTCGTTTTCTTTCCTCCATTTCTGTCATTTGTGACCTGTTTCGTCTCCGCATTTTGGCTGCTTCCCTTTCTGATTTAGGCGATCACTGAGAGGGATTAACCTCTAAGCCACTTAGTTATGAGAGTCAGCTGTGTCTACAGTGGGAGAACTTCTGTGCTGGAGACACCCTTATGGGGCAAGAGTTGTTTCAGTGGAGCTTTTATGCTCACTGCATCTGCCCCAAGTGTGTTCCTTGTGGATCTGTTTTGTTTAGGTTAGTCCCACTCTGGCCACTGGTTGAGGCTGGCTCCTGTATCTTTAAGGAGGCGTTGATTAAGCCTCTGCCCTAGCTCTGACGCAGCTTGGGAGGGGTGGGGCCTCAGGGAGTTTGCAGGGCAGGGCGGAGCAAATAGCTATGGCGCTTTTCAGCCCTGCGCTGAGAGACACCAGGTCTCTGTGTTCCACGGTAATTGCTGCAAGCAACGCTGAGAGAAACCCGCTTTGGGTTTCCTCCCGGTGCCAGTCAGTCCCCCTTCTCCGGGTGTCTGGGTCCTCAGAAACTCACTTGGAACTGGAGTTCAGAGCCGCTGGGGACTTGTGGCTCTCTCCGTTTTGGAAAAGAACCGCAACCTCCGGTACCAGCCCTCTCCCTGAGCCCCGTGCGCGCACCTCCGTACCTCTGTACTTTGCTTCCGCTGCTCCTCTGAGTCTCAGACTCTTCTCTAGTTGTAGGATTTTCACTCAGCCAGCCTTCCTGTGGGTGCGAGTGGTGTCCGTGTGTTCTTTTCGTGGTTTTTCTGAAATAGTTGTTCAGGGCTGCATTTACGGTGTCTACCCTATGCCACCATCTTGTTTCTCCCTAATTTGTCAACTTTTTAACATATCCATTCAGAAACCCTCTACTATATAACAGACACCCTGTCACCTGAATTAGTCCATTATATTAAGGTTTTACTGTATCTGCAATTATGTTAGTACATAACCCAATATATCTATAATTTTATTTTAAAAATTAATTTGATTCTAGAAATAGTGTTGCCTGAAAATTTGCTAGAACCTGCTTATCTCTTTGTATAACCTATATTTCTACTACTCTTCCTCAATGTGTTAGACCAAGAGTAAGCAAATTGTTTTGTAAATGGTTTTGTAGTAAATAAGTGTTTGGCCTTGTGGCCCAGCCAGTCTCTGTCACAACTACTCAACTGTGCATAAGAATGTTCAAACAGCCACAGATGATACATAAATAATTGGCCTGGATGTATTCCAGTGAAACTTTATTTGTTAAAAAAAAAAACACAAAAATTTTGCCCATAGCCATAATCTGCCAACCCCTACATTAAACTTACCAAACACAGTATATACCTAAAGTAGATATATTCTTACCTTCTTCCTAAACATAGTTCCTATGAAAAACAGACCCAAAGAAAAACAAAATTCAACATTTTTAGGTGTGTTCCCTGTTGGACTTTTTTTTTGGGGGGGGGGGAGGGGAATGAATATATTACTCAATATTCATTAGTCCCTTCATCACTTTCTTAAGGCTCTGAGCACTCAGCCAGAGCCTTAGGCAGAAACTTTCCAAAACCATTATTTGACTGATTCGGAAATGCACTTGACTGAGGCAGTGGAAGAGCCTCAGTGTGTAAAGTGGGTGCTGTGGCATTACAATTTTTCTAGGATTAAAATGTCACATTAGGAAATAATTATAACATTAAAAGTAAGCCCGCGAATAGACATTAGTAAATATATATTTGAAATATTTGGGATTAAGTTTTTTAATAATTTGACTTAAGTATAAATAGCCCCATGTAATTTTATATATATAGCTGGGCCAGGATAACAGAGGGTGATTGATCACCATCTTTTAACCTGGTCCAACTTTTTCATGAAACCCAAAACTAAAAGATAGTTCCTAGGAACTTGAGAATCATTTCCAACCCAAGTATGATTGTGAAACTGACTCTGTTGAAACATGTGGCATGTTCCTCTCTAAAAAAACTTAAGGGAATCTTCACCTCCAAACTATAAAATTCACTTTTTCTCTATAAATTTAAGTAATACTTATGTTTGCTCTTTAGTTCCCTTTTTAGCTTTATGATGGCTAATATTTTTAAAAATTAACACTTAATAATCCTATCTAATAAAGAGGGTATATGCTAATTGACCACCCACCCTCAAAGATGGCAGCACCCACAGCCAATAAGAGAGAATATGCTAATTGACTGCCCTGCCCTCAAAGATGGTGGCACCCACAGCCAATAAGGAGAGAATATGCTAATTGACTGCACCACCCTCAAAGATGGCACCACCCACAGCCAATAAGAGAGAATATGCTAATTGACTGCCCTGCCCTCAAAGATGGTGGCACCCACAGCCAATAAGGAGAGAATATGCTAATTGACTGCACCACCCTCAAAGATGGCAGCACTCACAGCCCCAAGATGGCAGCACCCAGTTCCCTCAGCCCTGCTGGGGCGGCAGACATACAGCAAGGCCGTGCCCACCCTAGGAGGGCCTGGCTGCTCAGCATGCCTGCCTCCAGAGACCCCCAGTCCCCTCAGCCCTCAGCCACCCGGGGTTGGCCCAAAACATAGGTAAGCCTCAGATGGTGGCTGCCCAGCCATCCAGGGACGGCCCAAGGTGCAGGCAAGCCTCAGATAGCAGCTGCCCAGGGCCGGCCAAGGCTCAGGTAACCAGGGCCAGCTGAGGCTTGTGCTGCTGGCAGTGGCAGCAGCAGAGATGTGTTGATGCATTGCCTTCCCCTGATCACTGGGTCACCTCTTGCCCCTGAGGGCTCCCAGACTGTGAGAGGGGGCAGGCTGGGCTGAGGGATACCCCCTCCAGTGCATGAATTTTCATGCACTGGGTCTCTAGTTAAGTAATAAAACTCAAGTTTCCTGATGTGAGCTTGATAATCTTTTGAACTATAAAACTTGATATTATTTGAAATCAAGTCATCAGTGTCTTATCCAGCATCACCAAAGATATTTATTAATTTCAGAACACAGTAATATGAGAATTAGAAAATTTTTTACTCCTAAAGTGGGCTTCATTTATTAGATTTCCAATGAGAGAAATGTGAATCCATTCCGTAAAAGTCAGTAAGTATTGTTACATGTTTAGTGTGAATAAAGAACTCTTTTAAGCTTTAAGAATTTAAGTATGAATAAAGCATGGGCCTTGTATCCTGTCTGCAAGATGCTTATAGTCAAAAGATAGCTTTGACCTTTGGAAAGAAGAACTTTTAAGTATTTCTCTATTGAGTAATTTTTGTCCTGTGAGCACATGGTGGAGTACACAGGAAATGCTTTTTGAATCAAATTAAAAGAATAAAAATAGGTACTATGAAGCTGTCCTATCTAATAAAGAGTAAATATGCTAATGGACCCTCACGCTGTCACAAAGATGGCGACACTCATGGCCAATAAGGAGGGGATTTGCTAATTAACTGTCCCACCCTCAAAGATGGCAGCACCCACAGTCAATAAGGAGGGAATACTGCTAATTGACTGCCACACCCTCAAATATGGCAGCACCCACAGCCACAAGATGGTCGGCAGAGGGGGGCCAGTTGTGGGCAATAAGGCTAGCAGGGGAGGGCATTAGGGGCAACCAGGCCAGCAGGGGAGGGCAGTTGGGGGCAATCAGGCTGGCAAGGGAGCAGTTAGGTGTCGGTCAGGCTGGCAGGGGAGTGGTTAGGGGGTGATCAGGCTGGCAGGCAGAAGTGGTTACTAGGGGTCAGGCAGGCAGGCAGGTGAGCGGTTGGGAACCAGTAGTCCTGGATTGTGAGGGGTCCCATATTGGAGAGGGTGCAGGCTGGGCTAGGGACTCCCCCTCCTTCCTGTGCAGGAATTTCGTGCACTGGGCCTCTAGTTATTTTATGTTATCTATAATAGGGAAGACCATCTATTAATGACTTCCTGCTGCACATTGTACTTTCAAGCTTCCTCCTTTTCTGACTGTTTAAATCATCAAAAATAAATTAACTTTGTTTCTTTGTATAAGAAGCTGAATTATTTGTCCAACCCTCCCCCCCTTCAATTATGCAGTTAACTTCTAGTCATGCATAATAATGGGAGTAACTTTGAAGGGAATTGTAAATTATAGGTAATTCAGCCACCATTTTGTAGTGTACTAGGTTGACCTAGTTGCTAACATAAAAATAACATGTAATTCTCACATCACAGAGGAATATGGAAACCAGAATACAGGAAACTTTTTCTTAAAGGAAAAAAAGTTACACTTTCATTGACTGAAAAGGGAAACCGTAGTTATTTTCCCATACTGAATTTCTCATACTAAAATTGTTTTCAAGATTTTGATCATTTGTCACTACCTGTTGTCCAAGCCACCTTTATCTCTTTCCTGAATTATGGCTACATCTACCCAACTGCTCTCTCAGTTTTCCTTCAGTCTTTTTTTAACACAGAAAGATCCCTTTAAAATCTAAGTCAGATGGTATCATTCTTTGGCTCAAAATCCTCCAATAGTGTCTGTTATCACTGTAATCCCAAAATTTGTAACATGACTTTCAAAAACCCTTCTTATCTATCTACTGCTACCTCTCAGACTATATCTGTCACTAATTCACCCTTCTGGCCATTCTGTTCTGCCCTCTTTACTGCTCCTTACAGATAGCAAGCACTCTCCTGCTTCAGGGCCTTTGCATTTACTCTCTGCCAGAGCACACATCCTTTAGTAGCCACATAGCTAGTTTTATCACATACTTTTCTCTTTGATGACATATCATTTTATTACTGGGACTCTTACCTGACCATCCTACCTCCTGCATTTTTCTCTATAACACATTACCAACTGATATACTATATAATTAGTTTATTACTTGTTTCACCCAGGAAAAATTTTAAGGCAGGGATTTTACTTACTAGAGGCCTGGTGCATGAAATTTGTGCACTGAGGGGGGGGGTCCCTCAGCCTGGTCTTTGTCCTCTCACAGACTGGGACCCCTCTCTCCTTACTGCCTGCCTGCTTGCTGCTCCCTACCACTTGGCTCACTGCTCCTTAATGCTGCCTCAGTGGTTCCCGCCACCTCTGCCGCACTCACCAGCCGTGAACCTGGCTTCTGGCTGAGCAGTGCTCCCCCTGTGGGAGCGCACTGACCACCAGGGGGCAGCTCCTATGTTGAGCATCTGCCCCCTAGTGGTCAGTTCATAGCTACCAGTCATTCTGCCATTTGGTTAATTTGCATATTAGGGTTTTATTATATAGGATTGCTTTAGTTGCAGCACCTAGTTGTATGATAGATGCCCAGTGAACATTTGTTAAATAAATGAACAAACTCACATGATTAGCAATATAGTCATAGCTCTTTTTTCCTGGCTCAATTGACTCAGAAAGTATAAAGAGCATCCTGTATTATCTGAACTCAGCATCCTTCAGGGAGAACTACAAAATAGATTCTATAGAACTAATATAGATTCTATATTATAACACCTTTAGCATGATTAAAATTTATAAAAGCATATTAGGGAAGGGGAAAGCTCTGATTTTTTCATCAGAAAAGTGAAAGTCTTTTCAGTGGCTTAGATCACTGAAATTCTTCCCATTTACACAGAATAGTCTTAACTTCAGTTAGATATATTAGAACCAGGAAAAACTGCATTTGTTTTTCCATGTGAAGTTTTATCATTTGATAGTTGTGTTCTTACAATTATATAATCTTTATTCCAGTTTCAATAGTAGTAACACAGTCTGAACCTTTTTTTATGCATCAATCATTTAAGTCTGAAATAACCAGTGTCAGGGCAACAGGTGTCCTCAAAGATCCCATACCTATTGTACCCTGTAAACTTTCTAACCTACGTATTCATTACAGCCACCTTTGTTTATAGTCTGCTTAACAATCTCTTTTACTGATCTACTAAATTATCCAGCCTAAAGGCACAAAAAAGCACATCACAGGCCCAACTTGGGTACAGTGCAGGAGCCACAGCCTACTTAATTAAGATGGGCTCCCTATTGCCTCCTTAACTCTTTGTTGCTTGCTAAAAATATAACACAGGCATCTCTGTAGAAGTTACATGTTTATTTGAAGGACATGGCCAAATATATTTTATTTTCCGTATGATGCTATGTTAAACATAATATATTTGACTTGTAGATCAAATTGCACTTTAGTGAGAAACAAAATTGTCAAATGAATTAAACAAGAGCAAAGTTCAATAAGAGTTGTTACCTCTTGATAAGATAGCAAGCTTTTCCTCTTTTTTCCCCACTATTTTGTTCTAGACACTAGATAACTTTTTTAAAAGATTTTAGTTTTAAATGAAAGTTATACTAGGTAATCAAAGTATATCACTAACTCCTTATGAAAATACTTCATTTGCTAGTATAAATGTTTTTAGAATGCAATGCATTTGGGTTCTTAGATTAAAACTGAGAAGTTGTAATTATGTTTTTTTAATCAGGGAAAATATTCATTATAACTCAGTAAAAATGAGTTTGGAAGACCAAAATCTTTCAAAATAGGATTTCAGTGTTTTGGGGTGGAGTAGATAATAAAAGGTTTTATTGGTGGTGAAATGGCTAGGAAATCTTTGGCCTGGTTTATTTTAATGCCTGTATTTTGCAGAAACGGAAAATTAGACTCAGGAAAATTCAAGACCTAGCCTAAACTCTCATGCCTCCTAAGAGGTGCAGGTAAAATCCAGATTCCTATGTCTCTGACTCCAAGTCCAGTGCTCTTTCTCATCATGACATCAGTATGACATCATGTTATTTGGAACCCGAGCAGCCTCTCTCACATTACAGAATACTAATAAGTGGTAGGAAGACAATACTTCTGCCCTACTGTGTGTAAACGTGATGTAGATATAGGATAAGTAGGTTAACAGATTCCTTTTTCAAAGTTTCCTGTCTGTTTCCCAGTCTGTCTGGTACGGGACACTTATTGTTAGAGTGGTATATTGCCTTCATTGGTGCAGCACATCAAACATTAGTCAAACTTTATTTTTGTTTTGCCTTGTTCTACATTTAGCTGATCCCATCTCCTATCTCCCCCTGCCTAATATACCTGTCTTCAATGTGTTTTCAAAATGAAATATTATTTGGGTTTTGTTGAGAGTGGTCACCAGAAATAACAGTAAGAAACCATACTTTACCCCTAGCTGGTTTGGCTCAGTGTCAGCCTGCAGCCTGAAAGGTCCCAGGTTCAATTCTGGTCAACATGCCTGGGTTGTGGGCTCGATCCCCAGTAGGGGACATGCAGGAGGTGATTCCCTCTCATCATTGATGTTTCTATCTCTCTCTCCCTCCCCCTTCCTCTCTGAAATCAATAAAAAACAAAAAAAAACCACGATACTTTAAGATAGTTCTTTTCATAAATTCAGGATCTGCATGATTTCTTCCAAAACATATAGCTAAAATTAACTGTGCTTTGTTATTTGATTATTTCGGGGAAGATGATTTGGTAGACTCATTACTTAATTAAAGGTATGAAATATTTAAAAAATTACTGCACTAACAAGAATTTTTACTGAAACAAATCATAGATTTTGGGCCAGAAATAACATCTTATGTAGCTCTTCAGATTGCAGATTCTTAAAATGTCTCTAGGCTAAGATGCAGATGTTCTTGTTTCTTTAAAATAGAATAGAGTATCTTGGTGCTGTTTCATTTCTCATAAAGGACTTGGCTCTTTCCAGGTCAGATGAAAAAAATTGCATGGGTCGGAAAAGGAAAAAAGAAAAAGAAAATAAAATGGCTGGCTCTTTCCTAAGGGAGAGCTAACTCAACCCAAGAGCAAATTATTTACCTTGTACAGATAATTTTTTAAATAGCTTTGTTTGCTTACAGTTTTTTTGTTGTTGTTAGGTTGCCTAATACGTCAGTAGTGCAAAGCTTTATCCAGTCTTGGGAGCTCTTTAGAAGTACTAGCTTAGTAAGGAGTTTAAAAACCTGGGTGTCCTCTTCTTTTTTTTTTTTTTTTTTTCAACTTGTGCATGTACCGTTAGGCAGCCTGTGATTATAGAGCCATCTGCAGGAAAATTATCAAGTTGCAACATACTGGTTCTCTTACCATGTTATTTCAAGTGGTAAATGAGAAACGACAAACTGCAATTCCTGTGGGAAAAGAAATGGACAGCCAAGAGATGCAGGAATTATTAGGAAAGGGGAACCTTCCCCCCCATTTAATATTTCAAAGAAAACTTCTTTGTTACAGTTTGTGATTTAAAAAAAACATGCACTAGCCAGTTTGGCTCAATGGATAGAGCATCGGCCCGCAGACTTACGGGTCTCAGGTTCGATTCCGGTCAAGGGCATGTACCTTGGTTGCGGGCACATCCCCAGTGGAGAGTGTGCAGGAGGCAGCTGATCGATGTTTCTCTCTCATCGATGTTTCTAACTCTCTATCCCTCTCTCTTCCTCTCTATGAAAAATCAATAAAATAAATAAAAACAAAAGCATCTTATAAAAAAAAGAAAAAAACATGCAATTTGCTTTGGGTTTTACATATTTTCAGGAATTACAGTTCTCTCTTACTTGAAAGGAGTGTCTAATGATTGCCTTTTAGAAGTTTTATATGACCTGCCAGCTCTGTTACTGTTGATGTCAGATACTATTTATTTACCTCAGAACGAGATTTATTTGCTTTCTCCTCCAGGAGATATGGTTGTTTTACACATCCTCATTATAGTCATGGTTGTCAAAAGGGGAGTTAAACAGGTATTCTTTTGCCCTATAAATGCAGTTTATGTAGCTGATTGTTTCCATTGGCTATAGAGGTATGTGTTTTCTAATTTGTTAATCATTAAGCATTTCTAAAACTCAAGTTAGACTAGAGATTTTTGTAAACAGATAGTAATAAACCTGATGTTCTTAGTCTGAGACAGGTGATGTGATTTCTGAACTTTAGCATATGTTTTTACTCTGCTCTGAGAAGTGTATGTTTATGTGTGTGTTAAAATATTGAAATAAGTTGTCTACCAGCACTCAGACCAATCTGTAATATCATTCACTATAACTCTGATTATTGGTTTGGCTAAAATTTAGGTAATCACATATAAGGCACAATTGGAACAAATTTTTCATCATAGCACCTGAATAAAGATCACAAAATCTGGTGGGGTGGGGTTTATATTTTCATACAATGGAAAGACAATATTTGGAAGTCTTTTTACTGATAAATTGGTATCAGCAAGATGAATACTGTTGAATTAGAAAGATGCACTATGTAATTTCAGGTCAATAGTATTATTTTTGAATAATATGCATTGAATGTTACTGGATTGATTTAAGAGGGATGCATTGTTTTACTAGAGTTTTATATTCTTAATTTCTTTTTTGTGAAAGCAATTTTTCTAAATTGTAAGGATATTGAAAAAGACCAGAAGACCAACTTTATGAACACTTAGAAAGGGAATTTTTTTACAAAGCAGTATCTACTAGAAAAATCTGCAATATAATGTTTAGATATAAAACCTGAAATTTTTGTTTCTGATTTAGTTAGCCAACTAAATAAATACTGCACACGTAGGAGACGGCATGCACTCATAAGTTATCTCTCTACAAGCTAAGTAAGAGGAGGCTTTGAGAAGGGTCTTTTGCTTTGTATCACCCCACTTGTAGATTCTTTCACTTTTCTTTTAAACCTATCTTTATCCCCAACATCCTTTGCAGCCAATAATTTGTTAGTTATTTACTTAATTTCACACTTTAGGAAAATACAGAGTTCAGTCCTGACAGGGTGGCTCAGTTGATAGGAGCATTGTCCCTACATCAGGAGATCATGGATTCGATTCCTAGGTTGTGGTTTGATCCCCAGTCGGGGCACCTATGGTAGGCAACCAATCAATATTTCTCTCTCACATCAATGTCTCTCTTTCTCTCCCTTTCTCTCTCTAAAATCTATAGAAACATATCCTCAGGTGAGGGTTTAAAACAATAATAAAAATTTAAATAAAAAAATGTACAATAAGATGAGTAACATTCAAGGTTTGTAATTCAGTTAAATTAATTTTTTTGGAAAGCTTTTTATATTTTAGGCCATTCTTGAAACATTATTGCTTTAAATTCAAAAACAGATAAGAGAATTATAGTGATCCAGTATCACATATAAAGAAGAGCTAGTAACATAGTTTAAAACACCACATGGCTAATCCCAAGAAAGAATGCGTAGCTCTCCTAGGAAGCCAATGTGTCCCAATCATCAGAAAAATAAGGAAAAAGAAAATTTTTGCATAGGGACCTGGAATATAAACTGAAGTAGCCAGGAAGTCCCTACCCAGTAGACTTTTGAAAACATCTTTTCTTAAATCTTCAGTAAAGCAGTAATTGATTAGGCAAAGCACTTCATAACTTTCTGTTATCTAGCTTACATCTATACTTGATGGCTATGAGAATGGCAATAAACATCACATCCTGAACCACTGAAAAAGGTAAGCATACTTGAAAATCAATGAAATCCAGTAATTCTCAAACAAGGAATCATCAGTTTGTTAATAAAAGATGTGTGGCTCCAAGTCATATTTTTTTCCTCAGGGTTCTCTGACATTTTCATGAATCATTTTGCCTTTGTGTATAGTATCCCATTTGGCTATGAAACTAGGTGATTTTTTTAGATTTTGGACTAGGTGGTGTGATTATTGAGTCAGATCACATAATCTTAGAATAACACAAATGGTTATGTAGAATTGTGGATGGAAACAATTCAGGATAAAAAGTGCATGACACTTCAGAGCTCCTGTGCAGACTGCATGTCTGTCTGAAATCAGGTTTAAAAAGTGACCCTGGCTCCAGCTGACTCATTTTGTCAGACGAAGTCACAGGATTAACCCTTGACATGTTTCTTAAAAAAAAAAGGCAAAGATTAAACAACTGCATTGACTAGAGCAGCTCTTGATCCTTCTATATACATTTTTCCTGTAATATGATTCTCCATAAGAAAAAAAAAAAAGTGCTGCAGCTGTTCTATAGTTAAATTATTTCAAAAATATTTTTGAGGAAGAGAAGACGATTTTATCATAGAAGGCAATTTGTAACTGTTAAAGAAAATGACTATCTACCAACCAATTTCAGTTTCTTTTAGATAAGGTAATTTCAAAAAGATATTTTGGAGCAACAAACTTAAAAGGCCTTACCATAATGTACAAGTAAAATATGGGAATGTTTTATTTAGATTACCACTGGGTTTTTTTGTGTGTGTGATTTATTATTTTTAAGGAATGAGTTTAATGTCATATTTAGGTAGATCTACCTTACCACCACCACCATCCTTGTTTCTAGACACCCTCTTAAATAGTATGCTGTGTATACATAGTAGCTGTACGATGCATTTAGGGGGAGGAGTCTTGAATACACATGTATGGGTTTTGTATCTGTGTTTTTGAGAAGAGGAATGAAGAGTAGGAACAAAAGCTTTTAATTACTCAACTCTGTTTAGAAACTATTATATTTCACATTCAGGTTTCAGTTTTAACTGCAAATCTTACCTACCTGTTTAGTAAACTGCTTTAGAACAGTAAAAGATTATGCTGTCTGACTTTAATCTGAATTTTTTTTCACTTGAATATTTGTTTATTCCTTTCAGAGTATTAGCTAGCTGCCTAAAAGAACTAATGATAAAGTACTAAAATTTTTGTTGTGCTTTTAATAGCTTTTGTAGTTGGACTTAGGTTATGCTTTTGTTTTATCAAACAACATAGTACTCTCTCTTTCCTAGCAAGCCCCAGAGAAATGAGCCTGGTGACTGTAGATGGATTTTTTTTTAAGCCCATATAATGTTTTCTCAGTTTGAAATAATGATTGTAGGGAAAAAATGTTGAAGTGTTGTCAGTGCTTTGTCCTGCTTCAATTTTTATTCAAAAGTAAGGTGTGTATTTTTAAATTAATCATTAAGAAAAAAAGAAATTTCACTTTAGATGGTTGATTTTCCTTTTTTTTAAGAGTAGCTGTTCTGTTAGAAAAAGACTTGTTTTATGAAAGACTAAAATTTACTTGAATGGTTTTAAGGCGTGGCATTGTTAGTTGTAAATCAAAGCTTTTTACACAGTTCTCTAAGGATTGAAATGGGTCTTTGTGGTCTCTCAGGAGGGAGGAAGTTGCAGACCACTCCGCAGACTGGCATTTTAATAGTCTGCTGCACGGTGATGTTCTTTTGCAGCTGCTGTTTAGTCTTTTCTATATCTGCAGAGCGTGGGGAGGTTTTATTGTTATTCCAATACCATCAGCTTTTAAAACACTGAAGTTAGCTGGCCTTATTGTCTGACTTAGTTTTATTACTATAATTTGATCAATATGTTTCATAAGAATGGGAGTCCCTTATAGAAGATTTCTAACTTGGAGTTCTGCTTCATCAAAGATATCAAAAGTAATGTACCCCAGTGTGTAGTGCATGGACTCTCCTCTGATTAACACAGTACTATTAGGACCCACAAGGCACAGAAAGAAGCGATAGTACAGAGGTTGGATAGGAGCAGATCAGAGAAAAGTGGATATTCTAAAAAATCGTCCACACCAGTTTTCAAATAACAACATGTGTTTTTGTGTGAGAAATACAGATTTGCAGACAATGTCTAAACCTTGTGACTTCTAACTATAATGAATTTTTGAAATCTATGAGATTTGAACACTGATTATTTGTTCTTTTTGAGAAATTTAAGCATTAACATTAAAATATAAATATATAAACACTAATTAACTTAGGAGGAAGAAAGAGTTCAAAGAAACCTTTTCTAGGTTATCAGCCAGAGTGTACATTCTGTCTGTTAGACACACTGGCTTTTCCCACTTTATAAGGGAATCCAAAACCTTGTCTGTTTTTTCTATTACTGAATTGCTTCATACATTAGATGTTCTAGAAGAGCGCAGCCTGTTACAAACTTTTAATTGGTATGATGAATGAGGAATTTAAGGAGCTTTATAACTGAAAATCTATTTTTTGGACTGAACGTTTCCATGAAATATGTTCCTTTCCCTTCTTTTTCAATACTTTCATAATTTTTTTTTTTAAATCATTGTTTGTTCTACCTAGTTAAGAGGTACTTACATGACAGGTCCGCTTTCTCCAGGAAGTGATTTTGAACAAGGCTTAACTGCCTAGGTCCCTCATTACATATGATTCAGTGTTTCCAGTTTCTGATTGCTTGATCGTATGTTTATCAAAGTTGGAAGCAACTTTAGAGCATGCCAGATGGTAATGTTGCTAGAGGTGTGGCAAGCTAGGTTCCCAGCCACAAACGCTCTTACTTAATTAGAATTAAAAACAGATGAGCAGATCTCTCCATTTGCCTTACTTTGAAATAGATAACCTCCTATATATGGCAAAGTTAATAATTCCTTGAGATATTTATTTCTAGGGAACTTTGCTTTTTTATTTTTTAGCATTTGTAAGTGACATGTGTTTTTTTATACCCTAACGTTTATCTTATCGCTGTTCTCCACAATGCAAGGACTTAATAGAAATTGAAAGAGGTTACACTTACGGCATAAGCCCTCCCTCTCTGCTCTGTGAGTTGGTTCAGTCCTGTTTTGCATAAGTTCCTTTTGAGTGGATCCATGTGTGGATGCATAGTGCTGAAGACTTAACTCTAGCTGTGTGGATGTATGTCTTGGAGAGAATCTCTGTGCATTAGCTGCAAACAGTAACATTTTCAAAATCAACATGTATTGTGCTTATCCTGTTCCTGGAATGGGCAGCAATTCTTTGATGTATTATTACAATGGGAAAACGGTAAGTCTTTTTTCTTTGTTCATATAGCTTCTGACTGGCTTGTTTAATGGAAAATAGTGTAGATTAATTGCTTTTTACTAAAACCTGTGAGGTTTTGTTTTATAATTTTCTACAATACAGTTAGAGTGTGTATTTTTTTTGTAAGTAGTGTCAGTAAAGTTGTGTCTTTGACACATTACTCGGTAGTTGTTGGATTTTATTTTTAAATAGTATAGAAAATAAACGAATTTTTGAATTATTTTTAATGCCTGATTTCTTTACTAGCAATGAGCTTGAAAGTACTTTTGTTTTAATGTTTTACTATGTTGTAAACATAGAATGTATATGTAAAGTACACATACATATATAGACAGAGAAGATTCTTTAATGCTTTCTGGATAGAAGGCAAAGATGAAAGTCTTATTGGATATTCATAAAAATAACAAGAATGAAGCTCTGGGAATGATTAGGGAAGCAGTCAGCTAGTGAGGGCCGTATTTCCTGTTTGGAGTTTCAGGTCCAGAGCCCGACTTTACTGGGATACCATCTGTTTCCAATCAAACTAGAATTTTAACCCTGTGCAGATTCATAAAATAAATCACTATTTTTCAAAGAATGCATTTATATATTAATCAAAGAATGTATTTCTGGTCGATTTACAACACATGGTTAAATGTTTTAAAATAATACCTTTCTGTGTTGCTAAGTAAGACTTTTCTATTCTTTCATTACTTAGTATTAATTATTTAGTATGTTTCTGCAAAAATTAAAGATTTTGTATATTCTAAAAAGACTGAACTTTTCTGGAAGACACAATAGGAGGAGTTATCTTTGTAAGATAATTGTTAAACATTATAAAAATGTTATACTAATGAATAACAATCTTGGGTTTGTGTCAGGAATTCAGTAGTTTTCTCCTTAATCATCCCCCAAGAAAGTTTTACCTCGGGTGTCTTATTAAATACTTATATAACTTTAGTGTTTTGGTGGGGGAGGGGGGGTTCGTTAGGAGTAGAGACATTTTTTATGTAAATGTGTGAAATTATAAAGGAAATTTAATCACATTTCCCAAAATAGGTATAAAAATCCAGCTACATTTGTCCCTACCCTTTCTAACCACTTCAATGTTTTACAGTAAAGTAGCATACAGGATGGGGGCAAAAGTAGCTTAACAGTTGTTTGTGTGGAAAATAATACAATAATTGACAAATAATAATGCAAGAATAAACTCTATTTCACATACTCAACAACTGTAAACCCACTTTTGCCCCACCCTCTATGTTTCTAACCAGGGCATGAGAGAACTAATGAAAACACTTCTTCATTCTCTGATTGCTTCGGTAAGGCCTCTTTGAACTCTGTTAGCATTTTGTTGTTAACTTTTGTTAACTTTGGGGTAATATTTCTTAATAGAGGATAATCAAACCAAACCTATCCTTACTTAAACTCCTTAAAAAGTATGTGTTCACACTACCGGCATAGGTAGAGCTTTAGAGAATGTGAGAGGTAGATTTCGATGGGGTAATGTAAGTGAAATTACTTGATCTATATATATATTTCCTTGGCAACTGTCTTTCAGATGTAAAAATATTTTTCTTTTATGTTCAATTTTAAGTAAAATAGTCTGTTTGAAGGTGGTGTTGTGGTGTGTGAGTGTGTGTGTGTGTTAGAGAGAGAGAGAGAGAGAGAGAGAGAGAGAGAGAGGAGAGAGATCAGTAAAATTATTTATACAGGACCCTTGAAGAGAGACTATAACTCAAATTGAGTTTAGATTTTATTCTTTTGAGAGCACAGATCACTCTATTACAACATTTCTCTTTGTTCTACATTGGGGGGAGGGGGAAGCAATAGCTTTGATCTTATTAAGTATTTCCAGGCTTAGTGTAGATGACAGAGCTAGTATGGTAGAGAAGTGTAGCCAGAAATTGATAGCCTGTGCCTGATACAGGTCAGAGATGACGTTTATGTTACTGAAAAATGCATAAAGAGATGATATATTTATTGTCTTAATCTTCTGTATCATAAGGCCCTGGTCTTATATGTATTTTCGTATATACGTTTTATTTTCACCACCTCTATCTAGTTTTTTTTATTATTCTCTTACAACTCTTCAATAAGAAAATCATGTGGTATGCAATTACATTATCCAAAACTATGTAAATACTTCAATCTTAGTATATGTTAGGAAATGTCTACCTACCAATGTTTTATAGTAAAAACTAGCACTTTAAGTTAATATTTCTGGACCTGTAATATACTTCCTCTTTTGAGTCATGGAATGTTTATGTAATTCACATAGTAATAAACAAGTTAAATTTAAGCTCACTTTTTGATCCCATTTTATCAATTTATTTTAAAATGATAGGGTAGATTAATATTTTTGAAATGCTAATAAATTCACATTTTATTTTTACGATTCCATTATGGGTATTGTGTGACAGCAAGAAATCCTAAGTGATATTGGTCTTAAACAAAATGCTTCCTTCACCCCCCCCCCTTTTTGTTTTGTCTTTATTTTTAAATTTTCAAGTTGATTCTATATATTTTGATGATATTTGTGGTATTTTAATAAGACTGACAGGCTGTAGAGGGAAAAATCAGAGAAGAGTCTTTTTATATTTTATTATTTAAGATTATGTGGCCGTATTGTATTGTTGGGTTATAGCAAGCTTGGACCTTGGACACGTATACGCAGAAAAGAAAAGCCAAAAATATATACCCCATTTTCCCACTGTTTGAAAAGTGAAGGGGTTAATGTTCTGAATCATACATAGCTATAGTTAGCTACATTCTGTATCATACTGTAAGATATTAATATGTGTTTATGATAGAGGCCTTAAAATCAATTGAATATTAGTTTTTGAGATTTAAAAAATAATAAAAAGAAAAAAAAGTAAGAAGTAGCAAGGAATAATGGTTTTCTGAACTCCTTATATATAAAGAACTTGGCCTGCATTCAGTTTTCTCATTGATATGACTAAATTGTGTCCTTTATGCAGAAAACTAGAAAGTCTTAGAGGTAAAGGAAGGAAAGTTTTAGGAGAAGATTCTTCCTGTTTTCTTCACATGAGGATCCTAGAGTTTCTGCCTTTCTCTCATCTGTTCTGCCTCCATTTTCTAGGCCTTGAACTGAAGATGCTGCAAAGTATTCCAGGTATAAAAATTGTAGCAAGTACAGACACGATGCTCTTCTAATTGTATCAGGGGATTATTTTAATCTTATTAGAGACAACATAGAAATCCAAGTTTTAAAACTCAAGCTTAAAGACACATTTGAATATTTAACTTCTTTGTATAGAATTTGGGAAAGAGGAGGAAGGAACTAACATGATTTATAAGGGCTACTCTGTGTCAGGGGCTTCATGTTTACCTCATTTAATTTTTGCATTTATTCTATCATTTATCTGTTTCTAGCCTTTTATAAGTAAGGAAAATGAGGTTCAGGGAAGTTAACTAACTTGCTCAAGCCCCAGTTAGTAAGTGCTTAAGCCAGGTCTCTCTCCCAAGAACAGGTTTCCTCTTTTATATTATCCAAGAGCAAAGCAACTAATCTCCATAGCAAAGGGCCTAACTTCACTTATCCTTACTACCATTTATATCAAAACATACTACAATGGAAAGAAAATGTAACAGAAAAACACTGGGCTTTTCCTAAAAATAAATAAATAAATATATTTTGATCAGGCTAACAATTTTCTGAATGCTACTTGATGTGATCAGTCAAGCAAATTTTATTTCTGTTTAAGATGAAGAACTTAAAACTATCCTAAATATGTTCACAAACTCAGGTCTCCTCTGCGAATAGAAGTTGTAGTACTAGAAACTGGTTTAGCATAGTTTTAGCAGCTTCCTGCCCACATAATTTGTATTTCATAAGAATTAAGGTCTCCAGTAGCTAAAATTGCATTGTAAATATTTCTAAGACCTATTTTTCAAATAAACATTTTCAGCTAATAAAAGCAGAGAAACCCTGAGAACTACATTTGTGTTTTTGGGGGGATTTGCTGCTAATTAACAAGGGAAAGAAAACACAATTAAATTAATTCAAATTTCCAGGCTGTCTGTGGGCCCAATAGAGTTAAATCTAATGTATATGATGAGGAAAATATGAAGTCATTTAATAATTCTCTAAAGGTAGAATACTAAATACATTGAGTGACAAGGACTTCATCTTAAATCTTATTTGATTGTTTATTTACCAAAAATATCAGCCTATATTCCTGATAAGAATCCAAGAAGGTCTTTTTTTCCCCCCGATTGAAGTGAGCACAAATATCAGTGAGTTAAAACTATAGGCCCTGCCAAGAGAGTATGCTGTCACTCACTGATCAACTTTATTAATGTTAGAAAGAAGTTTGTGTCCCTTTTGACTAGTTAATAAACATGTTAAAGGGATCAGGTGCTGTATTGTTGGATCTAAATTTCTTTAAAATGCAGGTAACTAAGAAGTGACACTCATTGATTTGTTCAAGTACTATATTATCCTAGCATACAAATTTCAAACCCAGTCCTTTAAAAATTTCAGTTTATCTCTCAGGAAAATTTTATGGCTCTTACAGAAATGTTAGCAGTTATAATAAAGAGCTAATGAAATATGCTCAGTGCTGTTAAGTTTTAAAAAAAGGTGCTTGACTTACCTAAGAAGTTTTTCTCACAGTTGAAAACCAGTAATATTCAATTATGCTTGTTAGACAGCATAAGTTGCAATTAATTTTAAGCAGTTTTGTGCCAAAACTGAATTCTTTTTTCTTACTGTTACTAGCAAGGACATCTTACTTCACCCTAAACATGTCTCTGGAAATTCTTGAAAAAAGATACTGCTCTTATTAATGAAATTATCAAAAATATAAACATATATATATGTAGCTTTTATATAAAATATCATTGTTTTTAGCATGCTAATTAGGTGAAAAGAAGCTTTCATAGAGATGGTTTGTATGTCCCTGAGTTAGTCCTTGTGCTTCAGACATTTTGCTTTTTAATTTGCTTTTTAGTTTCACTTGTTGTGATATTTAGTACTGGAACTATCCAAATAATTTTCTCCCTAGATTTGCAATCACCATAAAATCTATTGTCATAGATTGGGCTCTATGGAAAAAATTGTTTATGTAATATTAAAATACCAAAAGCATTAAGATATTTATCA